>PVJI01030766.1:0-13815 GCA_004026765.1 Micronycteris hirsuta
CCAAAAGCCTAACTCCGGGGTAGTTAAGAACTTGATAGGCACTTTCCCAGGGGACCAGCCATATACACAGAGGTTGGGGTCTTCCTTTATTCTGCAAATGCCTAGTTAACCAGCAATGATCAGTATTGCCGAAGGGGCTAAAGAACACAAGGGAAGGTTAAGTCATTTGTTTTTTCCTTCCAGGTGTGAGACAGCCCATAGGAAAGCTACAAGACAAGACAAGCCTGGCCCCTGACCCTGGTCCCCGTCTCTGATATTGTCCTGACCACTCCCATTCTAGCCCTCCACCTAGACAGCCACCTCCATTAGAGCAATGCTTGTTCTTAAACATTTTCTTCCTTTCTTACAATCAAAACTACATTCCCCAAGTGAGCAGATCACAATTAGGCTTTCAAAGAAAAAAGATGAAAATAATGCAGAGTAATTTATAATTACAGATGGACATTTCACCCTCCCAAAGGTGTTGGCATCATTAGAAGATTTGCTGGAGCAAAGGAACCTCTGATTAATGGAATTTCAGCTGCCACAGGGGAAAGAGTCCATCCAATATCGTGGGGTGGGGAAGATCACTGTGAAGCTAACACTTGAGGTCCAACTCTCCCCAGTGGTTCCTGGAACTTTCCTCACTTTTGAACCCACATATTTTTTTGAATTACTCCACATTTTCACCAGATTCTTCTATAGTAAGGGCAATGATGTTTCATGCAGGAGCCCAGCAGACCATTTTCATGTTCTAAAGCTGAGTCTTAATTCAGAAGCTGACATTCTCATCGACCTTTACTATGATCGTTTTCTGCAGGAAAGGGTAAGTCCGCCACCCTAAAACTTTCACAGGACGCTCCTCGCTGTCTGATCTTTCGCCAAGAGTTCACTCACACCAAGACTCCGTTTCCTCATTTGAAAAGTGAGGGGTTTGGAAGTGCTGAGTTTACATGGTCCTTTTACCACTAACATTTTCCAAATCAAAATGTATTCTTTAACACAATGCTTCTCAGAGGAACAGTGAGAATCCCACCAGCTTTGCTAAATTTCAGAAGGTAACAGACATTTTTTTTTCCTCAAGATTTGTTCTGGGAATATATAGAGACATTAAAATACCATTAGGCCTTTCAGTCTAAAATAGGGTCTAAGAAAAATGTCTAGAGTGTTTCTAAATAGCTCTCTTAAGAGGTGTAACCAATGGAGACCCGTAAGCTTTAAATGGCTGGCCATGGACATGTGAAATAGTGATAGAGTATTAATAACTAGCAGCCCTCTCAAACAGTGAGCAAAATGAGAAGCCATTTGTTCTTGCTTTGCATGAAATTCAATGGCACTGCCCACAAGGGGTGGAAGTATTTTGCTTTCATCACTTGGAGCAGTGTGGTGAGAAAGACCACACTATTTTGGAATGTCAGTGTCTCTATTCAAGCAACCAGCAGACTGACGTCTGAAAACAGTGCTGAGCACAGGACAGGGACCAGATCTGGCACTCAGAATGCTATTTTAGAAATGGTGATTATTTTCAATCAATGTGTGACATGCACTTGGTGCCGTGTAAAAGCCCCTGACACGTTTCAACTAAAGTTTAAGCAGAAAACAATTACACAAGTAATCATACTACATAGCGATGGTGAGCTTCTTATTGTATTTCCACCAGGAAGGATGTTCTGAAATGATTTATCTGCGATAAACTTGAAGATTTTGCCTACACATTTTTAAGCAAATTTATCTAACAATTTTTTTTAATTTACCAAAAAAATTAGATTTTTTTCATTATTGTGCACCTGGAACCACACGTCTCCATACCTCCAAAAACTTTATAGACTTTACCTGCAAAAAAAGTTCTGATAAGACCTAATGTTAAAATTATTGAACAAGCTACAGCTACAAAATAGGGTGATACAAGTATGAACTTTTAAGTTTTACAAATCACTTTTTCTAACTCTTTAACTACTTTTTGCCCCGCAGAAAAGTTACAAAACTAGTACAGAAAGTTTCCATATATATTGCCTCCAGGCTCCCTCAAGGTTAACACCTTACACAACTACAGTATATTATCAGAACCAGGAAATTAACACTGGTACAATATCTTCAACTAAATTAAGGACACTGTTCAAATACCCCTAAATTCTCCATTCAGGATCCCACATCACATTTAGTTGTCACTTTTTATTTTTGGTAAATAAACTAACCTTTAAATATATTAGGACAACTCAGGATTTAAAACTCTGTTTCCATAAAAAAAAAAAGAGTCTTTGTGGCAGGCAGACTCTAAGCTGGTCCCCAATGATCCCTGCTGTCTGGTATTCAGGCCCTGTGTAAGCCCCTCCCTTTGAGTGTGGGCTGGCCTAGTGACTTGTTTCTGACCAACAGATGGTAATGGGATGTCACTTCCGTCATAAATAAGAGTATGACTTCTCTATTGCTATCTTTCCTTCTGTAGGGGATAACATGATCTGTACATTCATCCAGTGGTATGCTAGTTAATTGGCTCCCCAAAAACAAAACAAAGCCATCACTTGTCGCACTTGCCATATCGGGGTGGCCCATATAACAAATACTTTAGAGTAGCCGCTGGCCAACAGCCGGCTAGAAACTGAGGCCCTCAGTCCACCGGTCCTTGAGAAACTGAAATCCTTCCAACAACCACACAAGCTTGAAATTGGATCCTTCCCCAGTCAAGCCTTCAAATAAGACCCCAACCCTGGCTAACACCTCGATCGTACCCATATGAAGCAGAGGACCCAAGTAAGTAACTGCCAAATTCGAGATCCACAGATTATGCAATCTGTTAGGAGTGTTTACACCACCACAATCAGCAGCTGCTACAAAAGACAGTGTTGTTTTATTTTTCAGGAAGCCAGCTTAGCAGCACACTCCTGGATAAACGCCTAAATCAAGTCCTCTGTCTGCTACAGAAGGAAAGCTGTTTTTGTTGTATCTCCACTGAAAGGGAAATTACCATCTTGCACTTGAACCAGATCAAGACATTATGTCAGTATTAACTCATTCGTCTCCAAGCACCACCACAGCCACCGCTCCTTGGACATGCATGATTCTGTTGGCAGTAATACCATCTACCCAATTTGCCTCGCCCTCAACCTCAACATGTATGTGTAATTAATCATGAAGTACTACTAAATTTACTTCCTCAAATTTCCTCAAATCCATTTTTTCTCTTCCCATTTTATGTTCTAGTAAAATTAAACTAGCTGGAGTCTCCTTAAGAAACGATAAATCTAGGCTGCTACTTTACCTAAAATGCCTTCTTTTTCTACCTTGTCCACATGGCAAACTCGTATTCATTCCCTAAAACCCAGCTCAACTGCTACCTCCTCCTTGGAAGTAGCCTTTTCTAATAGTTTCAGATGAAAAGAGTTCTTCCTTCTTCTCTGTGTTACCCCCACACCTTGTAAACTGATCACATTGTACAGCCACTGAATTGTTTTCACGTCTAGATCCCTGCTATGCTGAGTCTCTTGAAGGCAGAACTGTGTCGTTACTCATCTCTACATCCCCTGCCTCAAACTATGTGTCTGGCACATTATGGGTGCTAATAAGTGTTTGATGAAAGAATAAACAGACAACTTTCCTAACATCCTTATTCAATGAGCTGAAGTCAGAAGCTAAGAGGGAGCTTCCTCCCAAGCTCGAAATGTGCCTGGCAAGACCCCCACCCTCCCCTATGTCTGCTCTCCAACACTCACGTCCTTGCCACCGGTATCTGCCTGCTCGCAGGGCTGATTGTGTCAGGCCCTCTTCCCCACTATGTCAGTTAGCACAGGACATTCAGAATATCTGGGTCTTCCTCACCTTCAAGATCTCTATATCCTGATGGATCAAATGTAATCTTCTCAGTGAGGCTTTCTTCAGCAACACTTGGCTTAAAATTGTCTCTCTTGCCACCCTACCTCCACTCCCCCAAAGCTTCCTTGCTGGATATTTTCCACTGCACTTATCACTATCTGATATGCACTTACTTATTTATCTATTTATTTGCTTATTGCCAATCTACTTCCAATATAATGTAAGCTCCATAAGGTCAAGGATTCTTATGTATTTTGTTTGCTGCTTTATCCCTAATGTGTTCGGTCAGCACTCCATAAATAGACTAGAGAAATGAATGAATCACATTCAAAGGTTAATGTGGTGGTCTGCTTGGAATAAAGCACAGCTGGGAGCAGGGCCATCACTACCAACTCAATGGGCCATACAAGAGCTCATGCCGTCCCTGCTGCCCTGGTCCCCTCCCCTTCAGGCCAGCAAATTCTACACAAGCTGTTTAGTCTTGAAATAATTCCCACATAAGAGGAAAATGTCAATAGAATTGCTAATGGAGGAAAAGCCTGCATTTAAATGTCTCACATAAAAACCAAGAGCAGGGTATCACCCTTAGAATAGAGAAAGTTGAGGAAATACCAACAGATAAACACAGCTTAAATTAAGATGGGTGTGATTACTGTAAAACCACACAAACAGCCCTGAAAGAGAATATAAAATTCTATCCTTCTAACCAACACAAACCTGATTCTCATTAATACTTGGCACCGTTACCAGGGCCCATGGAATAGAGGATTGACAAATCACCAAAGAAACGTGCAATTGTTAAATTGTTTCGCAGCTGTTTTGATTTTTGCACTTCATGAAATGACACCTTCAATAGAGATCCTTGAATGAATTGAATCACAAATATTAAATCTAAATTCCAGCCACCTCCACATAATACCAAGCAACTGTGAAGGAGAAAGGTCAACAAATGACTCCACTGAGTGGGATGCAATCCATGTGCTGCAGATCCCATCAGGGACATAACAGGGCATTTCCAGAAAGACTTGGCTGTCATGGCTTGACCACGTTGCTTTACATCTTTGTAAAATAAAGTTAACATGAGTTATCTGATGCTGTTTACCCACACTTGGAGCCTTTTGGGCTCATAAAATGGACCCTTACTTATCATTGATAGTTTACATATAATGCCAAAAAGCATACCAGGTCATCTGTGTTGCCTGAGGGTGAAAAGGAACCACGACACCATTGCTACCTAAACAGCCAGGTGGCCGGCACTGGTGTGGCGGGAGAGACCACCGTTTCCAGGGTGGCAGGTGAAACCAGGGGAATAAGGGGCAAATGACTTTCAGAATATTTATTTGGTAATAGCAACAAAGCCTATTTTTTCCCTTTGCCAACTGACGTATATCTTTTTTATTCAATTATGATTATAAAAATTTTTACTTCTGCCAAGTTTCCATTTATTCCCAAATATGATATAACAGAGTTCTTGGGACACAGATAAAACCTTTAATAAAATAACTTAGCAGTATGTAATTATTCTCCATTTAGAAAAAAAATATAAAATAAGTTTATGTTGACTTTATATAATTTCTGAATTCTTAAAAAAATATGTTTTAAATCAAGTTATATTTTAAAATCAGCCTTTCAGATGGTGTCAGGGTTGCACTTACATGGGAGATCGGTTCATGCCATTTTATGAAAATAACATATTTAAGAACACAGTAAGCCTTCCAAAATTACAGTATAGGCAGACAAATGTGTTACTTTTTTACGAAAACAGTCTCAGTAAAATTCAACTGAAAAATAGTGGGGTGATATAATAATGCACAATAGTAGAAATTGTGAGTATAAATTGAATGATGAGGGAGATGCTTTACAATTCTTGTATAGCAAATACTTTTTTAAAATTTCATTCCAATAACCACTTTGGAGCTCATCCTGATTATTCCACTAGAGGCCATCTCAGTATTATGGCCCTCTTCAGTAATGTGACGGAGTCAGAACAGGAAAGCCATGTCTTATACGGTTTCTCTCCCTCTCTTTCTCTCTCCCTTCCCCTCTCTCTAAATATAAATAAAATCTTTTAAAAAATTTTTTAAAAAATATTTTAAATATCTCTTTTTTTTATTTATTTTTTAAAATATTTTATTTATTTATTTATTTTCAAAGAGATGGGAAGGGAAGGAGAAAGAGAGGGAGAGAAACATCAATGTATGGTTGCCTCTCACATGGCCCCCACTGGGGACCTGGCCCGCAACCCAGGCATGTGCCCTAACCGGGAATCGAACCAGCAACCCTTTGGTTCGCAGCCCGTGCTCAATCCACTGAGCTACACCAGCCAGGCCTTGTTTCTTTTAACATTTTGTTCTTCTTCCTTAGTGGCTGAAACAAAAAATATGCCTAAAATTTTTATTTACCTATCAGGATTTTAGCAAAAGCTTAAAAGATGAACCTAAGGTGAATGGAAGATAGCAACCTAGCAGAGTTCCAATCTTGATTTATTATCACAATTTTAGAATCAAGTCTTACTAAATTAAATGTGAGAAGCGGGGTGACGGGGGCAGGTGTCAACAGATCAGAAGTTCTATTTTTCCACCACAAACTGTTTAACTCTGAGCACACGCCAAGGCACCCAAGACATACAGGTGTTCAAAGCAGATAATTTAGCTCCTTTCCAAGATAATACACTAAATATTTGTTTAACATTTATTAGGAGAGAGCTTGAGAGTCAAATGCAGAGAAAGAGGGCTTTGGGTGGCAGGGTCCCAGTTTGCACACCCCACATGGCACAACAGAAGTCCTACCATTCCTTCAGCCCGTCCTTTCAGAAGGCAACTAGGTGCCCAACCATCTGTTGTTACTAGATACTGTCCATGGGGTGTCAACACAACCCAGCACAAAGTCTCCACCAGAGTCTCTCATTATTATCTCCAATGCAAATATAAATATCCTTAAGAAAAGTTAAGGAAAATTTAATCTTTTTTTTCATACGTTTTTAGAACTCCTTCAATCAAGTGTCATGGACCACTATGTATGAACCTGGCCCTAATTCAACAGAAAACTAATTTACCAAAAGATGCTGGATTCCTTGCTGAAATGTCTACAGTAAGTTCTCATCAGTTGGTATTTAAACCGACTGATGAGAACTTACTCTGGTAATAACAACTCATCCTTCCCTGAGACAACGATTCCCTATGTAGACAAATTTATTATCCGTAAAGTTCTTACTTGAGTCCAAATATTTTCCTCTGTGGCTTTCACTCATTGGTTCTATCTTTGCCCTGTGGAAGCATATAGAAGAAGTATATGGCCCCCTCCTCTGGGCCACGCCCAGAAATACTGAGGATGACCATACAGCCTACCAGGCTTTGCTCCTCCAGGTCCTCAACTGTTCTTCACATGAGCAGATTTCAAACATGATCTTGGTCGTTACCCCCTTGACATTTAATATATGTTTTGTGTCTGCTCTTCATCTAAACCTTACATGTAAGGTTTTCAACTATCGTTGACTTAAAGTGTTCTTAACTGAGTGCGTAGTAGGCAACATTCAAAAGAAAGCACTGAGCCCCCAGGCCAATCCTCAGGAACCACTCAGTGCTTCCTTATCTGTTAGGTCCAGGATTTTGATAGCTTGAGAAGAGCAAGTTACTATATTTTAGCTGGTTGTTCTGCCAACTGAAACTCATTCAGAAAGAAGCTAAATCATTTCTGGGAATATCATCCAACTCACTTTAAAATTGTAATTTATTTTATATGTATAAAATTTGATTTATACATGAACTTTCAGGAACATATCAATTATACTAAGCAATGTACAACTATATAGTCAACATACTTTAAACTCTCACTTACCTAAACATTTAGAAGGGCTCCTTAAATGAAGTTTATTTATTTATTCATCCATTCCTAAAAATGCTAATTAAGCACCTACTATGTGGTGGGCACTGTTCCAAACGCTGGGTATACAATGATGTACAAAGTCAAGTTTCCTGCCGTGTGGACTTTATAAAATAAGACAGATGACCTACAGACAAGCAAAAAGAGACACAGCCGGGCTGCAATGAAGGTTAACAGGAGAAAGACGGAAGGTGGTCAGAGCAGGTTTCTCACACTAGAGGAGCTGGGAAGGCTTCCAAACCATGGCCAGGAGTTTATCTTATAATCTAAGTCTAATGGAAAGTCCCACAAACAGGAGACACAGGGGAATGAGAACATCTAATTTATATTTTTAAATTATCACTTTGAGAGCTAAGTAGAAAATTAATTAGAAGGTGGGAAGAGTGAGAAAAATATGTAAATCTTGCATCTTTGAAAGAGGTGATGAAGTTTATACCATTCTAGAAACTCACATAGCTTCTTTGAGTACTATATCAATAACAGTACTTATGATTCATGGAGAAGTTGCTATGTGCCAGATAGTGTAGACCATGTGTGAGCACTTTATATAAATCATTGTTTAATACACACAAACTCTATGACGTGGATATTATCATTATCACTACCGAAATAGGGACACCGAGGGTCAGCACCACTAACTAAAGTTCCCGAGGTCTTAAAACTGACAACTGGCAGAGTTGTAGTTTGAACCAGGTTCCATCTGCCCCAATCTTTCAAGTATATTCTCTGCAATTGCTAGAAAAATTTCTAATCTCCAGTGAACATACTTATTGGGGGAAAAGTACAGTGCTTTTGAAAAGGATCATTTGAAGAAATGCATTTGATGCTCCTAACAATTCTACATGAAGAGAGTACAGTACAGATATATAGTCTCTAATCTCTAGTCCTTTGGCTATATACATTTTTTTTTATTTATTTCCACAGGTATTGAGAATTTCTGTTAAGGAGCCTGTGGCATTGCAATACTCCAAAGGGGAGAATCAATACTAAAATATGACAAGTGTTTAATATTAAGGCCTCATTTCATGAGCAGAGTTTCTCTGAAAAGTATTAGATGTGAGTAGAGTGATAACAATAAGCATGGTCTCCTGGGTGTCTCCTGGAAGCAAGGCCAAGGCTGGACCTTCCAGACCAAAGTAACCCCCTCCCAAGCTTTGATAAAGTTATCGGCCTGTTATTCAACAAGGTGGGAAAGGGTGACAGTCACACATTAGAAGCATGGGGCTGCAATACCTGCTCCCTCTTTCAAATGCAGAGGCCTTCAGTGTGCCATGCCTATTAAGTCACCTAGAAACTTTTCTTATCCTCTTGGCCCAGGAGTTACAAATTTCTCTCTAGCTGCTTGCTGATATTTCCAAGCCATTGCTTCTAACCCACATATTTTTAGGGTTACCCAAATGGTTTATCAGCTAAATTTCTACATCTTGAGGTACATTTCACTGATTCTATATAAATTATACTCTATAATACATGATACACACATTTATTAAATGCAACCTAGTCTAAAGTACACTGTTAAAGTTCATTGTTATATAGTGTAATTTTAATGAGTATCTGAGGTCCCAAAGGACTCTAGTTAAAAATGATAACATTTATACATCCCACTATATCTTTTTTTAAGTTGAATTTTAAATGTTATTAAATAACTATTTTCTCTTTGATGAAATATAACCAGTTCTCTGGTATATGAATAGCAGAGAAAAATAGGATAAGAGTATACATAATAGCGTAATTAAGGAAATATATATTTCACTTTAGAATTATTTTCTGGATCTAAGATGGCAGAGCAGTAAGTGGAAGCTACACTAACCTCCTGCCAGGACCGATCTGGAATTACAACTAAATTATAGGGAAATCATCCTGAGTAACCAACTGAACACTAGCTGGAGAGAAGCCTTATAACTAAGGGCAGTCAGAAGAAACCACTTCATCATAACAAGACTGGTAGGGACTGCGGGAGAGGT
Organism: Micronycteris hirsuta; assembly: GCA_004026765.1. Classification (NCBI taxonomy): domain Eukaryota; kingdom Metazoa; phylum Chordata; class Mammalia; order Chiroptera; family Phyllostomidae; genus Micronycteris; species Micronycteris hirsuta. Next base: position 9,636 of record PVJI01030766.1, read on the forward strand.
GCAAGAATGCTTGCTGGGCTCCCATGGGTGGCAGCTGAAGTTCCAGAGGGATATTTCATCAGCTATGAGGTTCCCCCTGAGAAGTGTGGGGTCTAAACCATAGCCTACAGAGCCAGAGCCATAAAGGAACTCAGATAACATCCAGCTATGAAAAGCAGCAGGGTTTCTGTCTGTGAGAGAGAGACAGCTAGAGACACAGAGAGCCTCTTAAAGGTCCAATGCACAAAATTTTGTTTGCAGCTGCTTACCCGAGACTCTGACAGAGGGAGGACAGAGTGGACTAGAGATGCTTGAGGAAAGTCTGGGGTTGGTGGCTCTGGGGAGAGAACTGAAGGAAGAGCCACCAGGATCCCTGTGCCGAGTCATTCCCCATACTGCAAGAGCCACCTTTCTCGAGCAGAGCACTCCCCTCTGAGTGGCATCAGCCTGAGGGGAAGCAAGAGCCCACCCCCAGAAATTACTCTGCCCCACCCCGTGGTGTTTAAGCCTGACTGCCAATCACAGCTTGATTAGTTTAACAGCTGATTAATTCAACAGCTTAGATGGAAAATACAAAGAAGCAGCTAAAATGGGAAGTCAAAGAAACAGACCCCAAATGAAAGAATAAAAGAATTCTCCAGAAGAAGAACTAGATGAAATGGAGACAAGCAATTTATCAGATAGAGTTTAGAGTAATGATTATAGGATACTCAACCGCATGAAAAAAGACAGACACCATGGAAAAAGACCAGTCAGAAACAAAGAATGCTATATCTGAAATAAATAACACACTGGAAGGAATAAACAGTAGGTTAGATGAAGCAGAGGATCAAATCAGTGATTTGGAAGACAAGATAGAAAAAACACCCAGGAAAAGCAGGAAAAAGAAAAAAGAATTTTTAAAAATGGAGAGAGCTTAAGAAATATTTTGGACAACATGAAGCAGATCAATACCTACATCATGGGAATACCAGAAGAAGAGAGTGAGCAAGGGATCAAGAACCCATTTGAATAAATAATGACCCAAAACTTTCCTAATCTAGTGAAGGAAAAAGACACACAAGTCCAAGAAGCTCAGAGAATTCCAAACAAGCTAGACCCAAAGAGGCCTACACCAAGACACATCATAATTAAAATGACAAGGCTTAAAGACAAGGAGAGAATCCTAAAAGTTTCAAGAGAAAAGCAGGTAGTTACTTACAAGGGAGCACTAATTAGACTGTGATTTGATTACTCATCAGAAACATTTCAAGCCAGAAGGGAGTGGTGTGAAATACTCAAGGTGATGAAAAGCAAGGACCTACAACCAAGGCTACTTTACCCAGCAAGGTTATCATTTTAAATGGAAGGAGAAATAAGGAGCTTCCCAGGCAAGAAAAAGCTAAAGGAGTTTGTTAACACCAAACCAGTGTGGCAACAAATGTTAAAGGGGTTGCTTTAAGAAGAAGAAGAAAAAGAGAGAGAGAAAATAAAATAGAGGAAAACAGTCAAACAATAAAATGGCACTGCATACATATCTATCAATAGTCACCTTAAATGTAAATGGCTTAAATGTTCCAACAAAAAGACATAGGGTAGCTGAATGGATAAGAAAATAAGACCCATATATATGTTGCCTCTAAGAGATCCATCTCCAATTGAAAGATATACACAGACTAAAGTAAAAGGGTGCAAAAAGAAATTTCATGCAAGTAGAAAAGAAATAAAAAGCTGGGGTAGCAGTGCTTATATCCAACAAAATAGACTTTAAAACCAAGGCTACAGTAAGAGACAAAGAAGGACACTACGTAATGATAAAGGGAACAATCCAACAAGAGGATATAACCCTAGTAAACATCTATGCACCCAACATAGGAACACCTAAGTATGTGAAGCAAATCTCGATAGACATAAAGGGAGAGATCAACAGAAATACAGTTATAGTCATGGATTTTAACACCCCTTTGATTTCAGTGGACATATCTTCCAGACAGAAAATCAATAAGAAGACAGCAGCCTTAAGTGACACACTAAGTCAAATGGATTTAATTGATATCTTCGGAGCACTCCATCCCAAAGCAGCAGAATATACATAGTTTTCAAGTGTACATGGAATGTTTTCTAGGATAGACCACATGTTAGGAGCCAAAACAAGTCTCAATAGATTTAAGAAGATTGAAATCATATCAAGCATCTTCTCTGACCACAGTTATATGAAACTAGAAATCAATCACAAGAAGAACACTGAAAAACATGCAAAGACATGGAAGCTAAATAACAATGTTATCAAACAATGACTGGGTCAACAAGATCAAGGAAGAAACTAAAAGATATCTGGAAACAAATGAAAATGAGAACACAACAAGCCAAAATCTGTGGAACACTGGGAAAGAAATTCTAAGAGGAAAATTCATAGCATTACAGGCCTATCTCAAAAAACAAGAAAAAGCTTAAATAAACACTCTAACTGTACACTTAAAGGAACTTGAAAAGGAACAAACAAAGCCCAAAGTTAGTCAAAGGAAGGAAATAATAAAGATCAGAGCAAAAATAAATGATATAGAGTCTAAAAAACATTACAGAAGATGAATGAATCCATGAGCCGGTTCTAAGAATTATTTTCTATAATACATTTTACTTTCAACAAACTTATTTTGCTTATTAAATTTAGCTTGCAGGTCCCATGCTCATCATAAGTGATGGTAGGAAGCAATGGCCTGAAAGTATAATTATAAAATTAAATATGATGATAAGTATAATAACAAAAAAAATAGCCTAATTCCCCAAAGGACACCTGAAAACTCTCTGTAAATTATTACCCATTATAACAGAAAATGGAAAACTCTCCCATGAGAGCATTTCTCAGGATGAACCAGGTCAGGAGAAAAAAATTTTACCTAAAAATTGCCCTGAAGACTATGAGCACCTTAACTAGAACTTTGCAACTAATTTAACTTGAGAGCAGCAAATTAATTATAATAAGGATGATGAAAATGAAATAAGAGTTTTCTAGAAGTTGAATGTACTCTTTTCTATTATCTTATTTATGCACATACATGAGTCCATAGAGAAATTAGAGCAGAGATGTCAGTGACATTGTTTGAAATTAAGGAGAAATGGAACTAGAATCCAGCAGCAGCCTTCAGTATTCTACCTAATTTTCTTATTTTGTTTATTTATTTATTTATTTATTTATTTACTTTAGAGAGAGGGAAAGGGGGGGGAAGGAGAGGGAGTGAAACATTGATGCAAGAGAAACATTGATCAGTTGCCTCTTGTATGTGTCCCAACTGGTGACTGAACCTGCCACCCAGGCATGTGCCCTGACTGGGAATCAAACCCATGACCTTTTGCTTTGTGGGATGACATGCAACCAACTGAACCACACTAGTCACGGTTACCTAATTTTCTTTTAACCATATAGTATTTCACATTTTTTCCAATCCTTTAACTCTTAGCATATGTTATAAATAGTTTTCGTGCTCTCAATTTTATTAGCACTTCTTTTTAATTCACTATTTGATAACTATTGCTGACATCTATTTATTGAGCTGTCTCTAAAAGCCAGACACTATTCCAAACTCTCTGTCATTTAAATCTCATGTGAGTTTTATAAAGTAAATACAACTATTATGTCCATTTTACAGATGAAAAGGTTGAGGCACATGGCTCCATAACCTGCTTTCTCAGCCAATATAGGATACTCAATGGTGGCCCCAAAAGATATGTCCATGCCCTAACCTCTGGAACCTTGACTGTAACCTTATTTGAAAAAGGTCATTGCAGATGTCATTAAGTTAAGGGGCTTGAGAAGATGAGATCATCTTAGGTTGTCAGGATGGGTCTTAATGTCCAACGACAAATGCCCTCATAAAAGACCGAAGAGAAGATACAAACGCACAGAAGAGAAGGCCACATGAAGAAGGAGCAGAGACTGGAATGATGTGGCCACAAGTCAAGGAACACTTGAAACCACCAGAAGCCAGCAAAGGAGGGAAATGAGTCCCATGGAACCCCCAGAGGGGACGTGGCCTTGCCAGATTTCAGCCTTCTTGATTCTAGAAATGTGAGAGGATAAATTTCTGTTGTTGAAGCCCCCCGGCTCACAGTAATTTGTGACAGCAGCCCTAGGAAACTAATACAACCACCCTGTCACACTGTCACTGTTCTAGCAGCATGAGGGGACTCTTTACTGCCATCCGGTTTCACTCCTGGGAAAGGC
>PVJI01030767.1:0-13813 GCA_004026765.1 Micronycteris hirsuta
GCCCTTGTGAATAGTTTCTATTTCCTTTTTCATGTTGACATAGTTTTCAGTGAGTTCATTATAGTTTCCCTGTAGTTTCTGGTAGTTTTCTGTGAGTTCATCAAGCTTCTCGAGTTTCTTGAGCTGCCTGATAACATATGCTTTGAACTCAATATCTGATAGTTGGCTTGCCTCTGTTTCATTTATCATTCTTTCTGGGACTTCCTCCTTTCCTTTCATTTGGGGATTGTTTCTTTGTCTTCCCATTGTTTGTGGGATTCTTCTTGCTAGCCTCAGATTCTTAAATTGATCTGTCAAGTTCTCTGAAGCAGCGAAGTTAAATTTGTGTCACTCTCTCTGTTTTTTGGGCTGACTCTTGTCTGGGTCCCACTCTATTCTCTTCACAATTCCAGGTTTTAATGTCTCACCTGTTGATAAAGAAGAGAGGGGAAGGGAGAAAAAGAAGGAAAAGAAAGCAAAAGAAAAGGAAAAAGAAAGAAAAAGAAAAATTAATACTCAAATAACATAAAATAAAATATAATAAAAATATGAGATAAAAAGAAGAGAAAACTAGGAATACCATATGAAGGGAAGGTAGAAGGAGTTAAAAAAATATAGAAGGACAGATAGGAAGAAGGGTGGGGAAAAACAAACAAAGAAACAAAGAGAAAACAAAAGAAAGAAGAAAAAAAAAGAAAAGAAAAAAAAGACTTCTGTTGGCTGGCTTCAGCAGTGTCTGGTCAGGGCTGCGACAGGCTGGAAAGATATCAGACTTCCCTGGCTTTCTTCCTTGGCTGCACTCTTAGCTGCTGTCCTGCCGCCAGCCGAGTTGCTAGGAATTCGCAGCACCTCCTCTGGGCTGTCTGATCCCCACCCTAAGTCAGAGTTTGTGAGGTCTGTGTCTCCCTTCAGTGGGGTTCGATGTTTTTCTCCCACGGAGGGAGTCTGCAGTGCAGGTCTCCAATCACAGTTGCTGGGTTGTGTCTCAGGCCCTCCCAGAATGAGCTCCGCGCCCCTGTATTTGTTGCCCGCTTTTGTCTCTGGATTCAGGGCTTGCAAGCTGCAGGCCTGGGCGCCCGGTCAGGCACCACCCCCAGCCGCCCCTGACTGGCTTTGCCGGGTGCGCGCCTGGTCCCGGAGTTCCGGATCTGGGTCTCCCGTTCAGTTCAATTTCCAATTCCTCCCGCTGGGATTGCCGGCCTCTGCAGACCAGTCCCCACGTACACACCGTACACACCGTACACACCGTACACACCGACCTCCGGACTGCTGGGGACCAAGGCTCTCCCAACAGACGCGGGCGCCTGCTTTGGCAACTCTCACACCCCAATCCAGCTCCCTCCCACGGATCCTGGAGCAAACTGGGAAGCTGCTGCTACTGGATCCGCAGACCTCCCGGCTCCCTGCGAGTCCCTTCCCTCCGAAGCAGACTCCCTACCGGCTGATCTTTCAGTTTTATGCGCAATCCTGGTCGCCACTCTTCCTGAAGTAAATCTGGGTGATCTCTCCGCTCCCCAGAAAATCAGCTGAATGTCCCACCAGTGGGCTGGAGGAAGCCGATCCCACTCCCTCCTACTCCGCCGCCATCTTTCCCCTGTTTATTTATTTTAGACAGAAAGGAAGTGGGGGAGAAAGAGAGGGAGAGAAACATCAATGTGTGGTTGCCTCTCACGTGGCCCCCACTGGGGACCTGGCCTGCAACCCAGGCATGTGCCCTGTCTGGGAATCGAACTGGAGACCCTTTGGTTCAGAGCCCACGCTCAATCCACTGAGCTACATTAGCCAGGGCCTTTTGCCTGTTTTTTAATTGGGTTTTTTGTTTTCCCTGAGTGGAGTCATGTGAGTTCTTTATATATTTTGGAGATCAAACCCTTTTCCGAGGTATCATTGGTAAATATGTTTTCCCCTAGCTCTTATAAGGATACATATTGATTGCTTTTCAGGCCCTCTTGGATAATCCAAGATAATCTCCCTATCTCAAGTTCCTTAACCTAATCAGATCTGCATTTATTTATTTATTTGCCATGTAAGGTATCATTCATTCTAGGTTCCACGGATTTGGACATGGATGTTAGGTACACATCCATACCACACTTTGTTTTGTAACCACTATTACCAACCACATCCGGAAGTCTTTTTGTCTTCCAAAACTGAAACTCTATACACATCAAACAATAACTTCCCTTTCTCCCCTCCTCCCACCTTCTGTTAACCACCATTATGCTCTCTATCTCTGTGAATTTTACCACTCTACGTACCTCATATACCTGGAATCATACAGCAACTGTCCTTTTGTGCTGACATATCACTTAAAATATCACTTAAAATAATGTTCTCAAAATTTATCCATGCCGTAGCATGTGTCAAAGTTTTCTTCATTTTTAAGGCTGAATAATACATCATTGTTTGTATGTGTCACATTTTGCTCGTTCTTTCCTTCATTTAACACAGACTGCCCCTCTTGGACACAATTATTCAAGACCCTCCCACTTGCAAAATGCATTCACTACTGCCCTAGACCTCCAGTCAGGGCATCATACCACAATTCCAAACTCTGGTATTTTACCTCAGATCTGGATATAGCTCCTTTCACTCTGGAGACCTACAGAACAAACAGCGGTCTGTGCTCTCCTTGTTCCACCCGCCACACACTCATCTCTAACACATAAAGCAGGGACAGGATCACCCAATAAACATTCCCATTAAGAAGGAGAACAAGAAGCCCCAAACAGCCACTTTTGCAATAAAAAGTATATAATACCTAGAAATAAACTTAACAAAGATGTGAAAGACCTATACACAAGATATTGTTGAAGGGAATTGAGGAATACATAAAGAAATGGAAAGATAGCCATTGTTCATGGATTGGAGGAACTGACATAGTTAAATGGCCACATTACCCAAAGCAATATACAGTTTAGTGCAATGCCTTTTCTCCCCTTCCTCAGGGTAAGCTTAGCCTTGGAAGTATGAGACGGTGGAAGGTATGCGCTTGACTTTTTGTCTCATTCCCTTCCCTTCTTTCCTTCTCACCCTTACCCTACACCCCCAAAACTGTACCTTGCTCCAGGTGGTTGAAAAGTCTTCTCACTTAGAAGATTTGAAATCTGGTATTCACAACATCTAGGTGGAGTATATTCTAAATGCCAAGACATTTTCTTAGGTATGCTTTAAAAAAAAAGATTTTATTTATGTTTAGAAGGAGGGGAAGGGAAGGAGAAAGAGAGGGAGAGAAACATCAATGTGCAAGAGATACATTGACTGGTTGCCTCTTGCTCACCTCCAACTGGGGACCTGGCTTGAAACCCAGGCATGGGCCCTGACCGGGAATCAATCTGGCGACCTTTTGGTTCTCAGGGTGATGACGCCCAGCACATTGAGCTACACCAGCCAGGGCCCCATGCTCATTTCTGATAGTAAGAATCCCCTTCCTTTGAGAAACCACTCCTCTTTTTCAACCCCCACATTTTTTTGGCTCATAGCCAGCATCTGCAAGTTGAGTTTTTTTATCACATCCCATCACTGACATTGAGTCGTCTGCCTCCTGCTTCACATCAAGGACTGTCCCATTGGGCCCACTCAGTTAATCCAGGATAATTTCCTTATCTTAAAGTCAGCTGAGTAGCAACCTTCATTCCACTTTGCTAAGTAACTCGATATACTTTCAGGTTCTGGGGATTAGGATGTGGATTTCTTGGTGACCATCATCCTGCCTACCACACTTCCTCACCATGTTAAGTTTGGGTGGCCTCCTGTACTGTCCTTGGTCCTTTCCAGTCTTGGGAGAGTCTTCCCTTCTGCCCATAATTAAAAAAGAAAAATAATTTTTTTCCCAACAAGAGGAACACTATTTCTGAAGGCAAGGTCTATGGTTGTCTTTCTCCTTGCTCCTGGGGCAGACCCGGCATTCTAGAGGAATGGGTGGATGAATCATCCTACTGACCACTCCTTTCTTCTTGGTGTCTCTGTCCTATCTGGTATTCCCAGGGCAAACAGCCAGAGTGTGGTATGGAATCATTAAATTATCTGGGGTCTGCCAGTCAAATCCCCTGTCACGTTATATGCATGAGTCTTCTCTGAGACCTGTGCAGTAGCCTGACCAGATGTAATGGCTCCTTTCTAATTTCATAGTTATTTTCCCTCTCCCTGCTGCTCCTTCCCCTTTTCTTCTCTCCCTGGTTTGTTGTCCACTCTAGTTGCTTCATCTCTTTTCCACTCTAACTGAATATGTCCATGGTCCACCTTGAAGCATAAGGTGGGTCCCAACTAGAGAAGGGGGAAAAGTGGCCCAACTGTTTCCTTCCTTCACCCTATCCAGAGAAGGTCTTAGAACCTCAGGAGCATGGCCAGTGGGGAAACAGAAAGATGAGCATGGGCTTCCTTTTCTCTCAATACAGCAGTGATTTCTGGTCACTCCTGGTCTGGCCCAAAGTTCCTTCTCTGGAAGACCTGGCATCTCCTGAGTGTCCAGGAGAAAGGCTCACACTGTCGGCTGGAAAGCAGGGCTGAGGCACTGTCTCCTGCTCTGTCCTTTCTCCTTCCAGGCTGTCCATCCAGGGGCTTGGTAGAGCACTTAGAGGGATGCACAGGAGAGAAGCTCACGCTCAGTGAATATCTGCAAATGAGCATGGTCATAGGAAACTAGCATGTGACTCACTCTTTCCCTGTAAATGGGAAATGAAACTCAATATGGGACTTTTATACCCACTGCCTCTGAAATCCCACAGGGCCCACAGCCCAAGATTCTGGTTGCTTCATGTTTTACTTCCTTGTGCTGGATCAGCCTTTTGCCCAGTGATCGGAAGAATAGCTATCTGAGGCCTCCATGTCCATCATTTGCACAAATGCTTGCCAACCCCAGTCCTTTCCTCTGCATTGGGTGCTAGTGTTGAAGCTCCTGGATCCTTTCCTGGGTCCACTGAGAGGGCATACGAATGTTCCATTAATGGCTCATGCTACCAACCAGCAGAAGTTTGGGAAAAGTCAACTTTTTGATAAAGAGGGAAGGGGCCTTATGTTCCCAAGTTTGTGTTGTATGTCCACTTCTCTCCCTTAAATGCCTCAGGAGGAGACCTGGACACCAAGACACCTTCTACCAGGGTCTTGAGTAACTTGGATTCTTTTCCATCTCCAGGCCCTGAACTATGACAGGTTGTGAAGGTAGGGCCAGGAGCCAGGAGCAGAAGGGCTGAGGTGACTCTGGAGTTAGACTCAGTACCAAGCATGAGAGTCCAGGAGCAGAACGTTCTAACTGGGGGAACCTAGGCTCAGCCACTAGATGAGCAGCCCAAAGAAAATGGGTAGTTATAAGTGTTCAGAGACAGGCAGTGAGTTAGTGTGAGGCCTTCAGTTTGTGTGATTACCTAATGTCAAAGGATTGGACAGGTAGCAGTCCTGGAAGCTATAGACCGAATGTAGGTAGGGAGGAAATAAGATAGGATGAATGGGACATCATCCTTGTGATCCAACTTTATTTCCAGCACTTGAGAAGTGTGTGTAGAGTTCCCTCATCCAATCAGAGAAGCAGGCCTCCAGCCTGAGGCCTAAACAGCCAGAGAGAGAGAGAGAGAGCAGCAAGGGGCCTAGAAGAGCAATGGGCTGGCCAGACAGGCCTGGGCTGAACAGGGAAGAAGGACCTTCACAAATATCCTTTGAAAATGTAGGCAGTTCTTTCCATGGCCCTCCTCACTTCCAACCCTGGTCCCTGACACCATCCCATCATCCAGCTCCACTGGCTCAGCCTCAGCAAGCCTAGGCGAGCTTTCTACTCCCATCACCAGAACTGGTCTTGCATTTTGGGTAAGGTGTCCATCACACTTCCCTCACACTTCCTTCGCTGTGGAAATGAATGAAAACTTCTGGAGGCAGTGGAAAGAAGCAGTAGCTTCTGGAAGACAGATCCAAGTTCACAGACTGTAGGTTTCAGGCTTGAAGAATATCAGCCACCAATTCTTCCGTTCATTTATCTTTCATGTATCCATCCATTGATCGGTACATAATCAAAGGATAACTACATCCATCCATCTACCTATTCACCCACCCATCCAGTCATCCTTCCATATATTCATCTGTCCATCCATCCATCCAGCCTTTGACTGTCCATCATCATCTATCCATTCATTAGTCTTCCACCCATCTGTCCGTCCATCCATCCATCCATCCAGTTATCTGAGTTGACTTCCTTTTCTTTTTCCTTTCCTCTTTCCCTTCCTCTCTTCCTTCAACTCTTCGCTGCTTTCCAAGTAATATTTGTTTAGAATCTTTTATGTACAACGTTTCTCAGATTTGGCAGACCTCAAAACAAGAAAAGTTGCCCAGGAGAAATCTTAGTCCTTCGCTGAGCACAAGTCAGCTCCTCCCTGTGCTGAGGAACTCCTACATATGAAAGAGCAGTTTCTGGTCTGATGTTGCTGAACCCTCCCAGTTTGAGAAGCTCACAAGTGTAGGAAGCAGGGAGGAGAACCCAAGTCTTACACTGACATTTTGCATTGTCCAAGCCCCAGTTTATAAAGGGGTATAAATGTATCATCTAAGATGCCTTAATAACAAACTAGAAATGATCACAGTGGTTTCCTTACTGGTCTCCCTGCTTCTGGGCTTCCCACAACCTAATCTATGCTTCTCACCATGATCAGAGTGATCTTTCTACAATGTCCTGTCCTTGTTTCTCCCTTGCCTGAAGTCCTTCATTGGCTCCTTATCACCCATAAGCCAGAGTTCAAGCTTATTAACATGATCTGAAAGGATCCTCATGGTCTGACCTCAGGTGCCTCTTTAGCCCCATGCCCTTTCTGCTCCTGTCATGGGCTTCATACTCCACCACCACCAAACTACTTACAGTTTGCCAGGTACTCCATACTGTCTTATGCCCCTACACTTTTAAATATGCTAACCCCTCTACCTAGAACTTTTTATCATTACTCCTTTCTCTGTACTTCCTTTCAACTGTGCATATTCTTATATTGTTATAATCATCACCCTGTATTTTAATTTATTTGCTCGGGTCTGTCTTTCCTTCCAGACTGTGAGGTGCTTGAGTGCATAGACCTGTGCACTCAGGTCTGATTTATTCACCTTTGTGGCCCAGTGCCAGGGCAGTGCCTGGTACTTAGCAGGTAGTCAGTATGTATTTGTGGGATGATGCATGGGAGGATGGATGAGAGATGAGGGAATTAAAGAGTAGGATAGCCTTGGGACAAGATGGTCAAAGTACTCACGTCACAGACCCTCCAAAGAAGAAGACAAGTGGCCTCTTCCTGAAAGCTCAGAACTTTGAGGAGAGCACAGAGCTGTGGCCTAGAACAGGCACGGTATCCAAGTCAGGAATGTGGAACTTGGGGAATTGTACAATGACCTTTTGTGGGACTCACTTCCCTTTTCCTCTAGATAAAAGTTCCCTGGGGAGGCAGACAGCCAGAAGCACCTGTGCGGCAGGGGAGAGTGTGCAGGATGAAGGCTGCAGAGAGCGAGGTCCCTGACGCGCACTTTACTGTAGATAAACAGAATATCTCCCTCTGGCCCCGAGGCAAGCACCAGCCCCTGCTCAGAGCCTTCTCAGTTCTCTGTGCCCAAACCCGCCACATGCTGGCGCTTCAACAAATGTTCTCTGCTTCTTCCAACAGAGCCTCCTCCCAAGATGGGTTCGTCTCTGGTTCCGAGGAAGCCTTGCTCAGTCCGTGCTGCAGTCATCATCCTGACGCTGGTCCTGCTCGCCTCTGTTCTGCTGCAGGCCATTCTCTGTGAGTCCTCTGGCTTGGTCATCTGGGCCTGGCCCTTCTCCAGAGCCAGCCAGCTTCCTCAACATCCACACCCTCTCGTCCCTGCTTTCCAGTGGTCTATCCTGCCAAGGGCTTTTTCATTTGCCTCATCTCATTTGCCTCTTTCCATGTGCAGTCGCAGGGTCCATGTCCTCGGTAAAACAAGCTGCGGCTCTGTCTTTCCCCATTCCAGGGAGGTTTCTCTGAATCAGATCAGCACTTGCATACTTGTGCTCAAAGATGCACTCCTGTTCTCAGGAAACGTTCACCTATTTCTTTATCCCATGTCATTTTTCTCCTCCCTCTCTAAGCTCTGTGTCCCCTTGATCCAGAGCCTCGTGGGCAGCTCCCAACAGTGAGTGAGATGTTTCCTGACCTCACAGGGATGGAGTCCCAGCTGTACCTTCAGCTCCAGCCGACTGATGGAGAACCCGGCCAACAGGCCACGAGTCTCCATGGTTCCTCCCCTCACCAGGACCCTTTCGTGCTGTCTTCATTCTCCTGCTGCCATGAAAATCAAGTCAAGGGAGCCCTCCTACTTCTTTGTTGGACATGTGATGATCTTTCCCCTTCTCCCAGCTTTGACGAGGCCCGTAGCCTCTGGTGCTGGCAGGGCCTTCATCTTCCACCAGCTCTGCAGAAGGCAGAGGAGGGGAACACCTGTCTTCTCCCTACCTGGCTTCGGGACATATTTGATCTCAGACTTGGAGTCTCTAAGCAGAGTCTCCTCTGCTTGGATCCCTCTTGGTTTACTTTTGGTCTCCTTTCTGTCACCAAACTTGTGTCCTGATCAGAGTGTGACAGTGGGAGGGACAAGGGAAAAGGAGAAATGGTTTCATAATTCTCCTTTTTTGTGTTCTCTGGAGAAGTCACTTCCAGATTAGTAGTCTGTGTGGCTGGCTCCCCTCACGGTCATGAAGAGCCTGTGGACAGATGTGGAAGGGGTGGTGCTGCCCTCACGGATGGTCACTGCAGGAGTCTCTGAAAGGGGGTGCTGGGAATCAAATGATAGGGCCCGAGGGATGTGGGGAGGGTGCCAAAGGCGTGGTTGAAGGCATCCCTTTACCAAATGTGGCCTGAACACGCAAAGAAAATTTAGGACAGGGCTCGAATCCCTGCTTCTGCTTGCCTGTGAGGTCCTCTAATAGGAAGCCTGTGTTTATCAATCTTTGCATTATTGCATCTACCAGAGCTCCTGGCATATGCTAGGTGCCATCACATGTTCAATAAATAATAGATTATGAATGAATGTAGGGTGGGCAACAAATCCTTGGGTTGGGTCTTTGGGAAGCTTGAGCCTGTCCTCTCCTCTCCCTATCTTTTATTGCTGTGATAACAGCCCTGCTTCCATCCCTAGGGATCCCCTTGACAAACTTCTTGACTTTCTCAAATGCAGATCCCTGGTTTATGGGCACCCTGTCAGGTGTAAAGACCAATGCCCAGTTGCTGAAAGGTCGTGTGGACAACATCAGCACCTTGAGCTCTGAAGTGAAGAGGAACAGAGGTGGTGTGGCGGCAGCTGGCATTCAGGTCCGGAAGGTGAATGCTAGCCTGCATCGTGTGCATTCTCAGATCCAGGAGTTGGAAACGGGTGTGAAGGAAGCCAATGCACAGATCCAGACGCTAACAAGAAGTTGGGAGGAAGTCTATAATTTAAATGCTCAAATCCCAGAGTTAAAAAGAGATTTGGATAAAGCCAGTGCTTTAAATGTAAAGGTCCGTGGACTCCAGAGCAGTTTGGAGAATATCAACAAGTTGCTCAAACAGCAAAGTAAGTGGCTCAGAAAATAACATTGCAAGTGGCCCATGGGACCTGGCCGGTCTCAGGCATGAGGCCATTGGGCTAGTGTGAGCGGAGGGAAGTGGGAGAGAAGCAGGGCAGACATGGCTGGAAAGCTGAGAAGACAGGGCTCAGCATTGGGGCTGGGGAGAGCTTAGAGGCTTTTCAGGAGAAAAGGGACCAGGAAGCAGCTTTGGGTCACACACAAAGGCACAGAATATAAGAGCATTAGGGAGTCTCTGTCCTGGCCCAAACCCAGCCATTTTTCATTAAGCTTCCTACTCAGAGCCCAGGGTCTCCGCCACTCGTGATCACCAGTGGAGAATTTCTTATCTCTCTGGGGAGACAGATTGTTGATCCATCCTCTCTCACCCTCTCCTCTCTGAGCCCAGAGACCTTACTGATCTCAGTTGGACTTTTAGGATCTGAGAGAGTGTCCGCCAGGACCCTAGAGCCCAGCCCCATCCACTGTTGTCCCTGGGGTCCCACTGAAGTGCCCCCACCTACCCGGGACCCAGAGGACACAGGAACAACAGTGCTCACCTTTCACCCTTGTTTTCCAGATGACATTCTACAGGTGGTTTCTCAAGGCTGGAAGTATTTCAGGGGGAACTTCTATTACTTTTCCCGTGTCCCCAAGACCTGGTACAGTGCTCAGCAGTTCTGCATGTCCAGGAATTCACACCTGACCTCCGTGACCTCGGAGAGTGAACAGGTGAGTGCTATTTCTATGGGCTCTAGGAAGGAAGTATACTAGTAGCTATCTTAGGTAGGATGGGCAAGATTATGCGGCCGTGACAAAAAATTGCAAATATCAGTGACCTAACAATGAAGGATTACTTCTCACGTTTACTATGTGTTTAAGAGGGGCCAATAAGGGGTTTTGCTCATTATGGTTACTTACTCAAGGATCTAGGCCAAGGGAGACTTCATTTTGTGTATGTTTCCACAATTGCTGAGGCAGGAATAGGAAACACAACAAATTGTGTGTTGTCTCTGCCTGGAAATAACAGACATCTCCTCTACTCACATTTCATCTGCAAAGCAAATGATGTGATACTCCCAGCTTCAAAGAGAACAGGGAGGTACCATCTTCCTGGGAGCCCAGGAAACAGAAATGATCGTCAGCACAACCCAAGAGGTCTCCTACCTGGTGAGGCAGAAAACTGAACAGGCCCTGTGCACCTGGGAGGAGTGCTAGCAGGGCAGCTGAGAGCACGGCCTCTGGGGTCAGAGGCGAGTCCCAACCCCCACCTCTAACTAGTCCCAGAGGAAACACAAGTAATAATAGAACCTGCCTTGAAAAAAAAGTAAGGGCTGTATAACTGTGCAGTTTCTTGTACATATTAAGTGTTCACTAAATTTCCATGTTATTATGATTAACCCATTCTCCTGGGCTCCCTGATCTGGGCTTTAGCTAATTTGTCTTGTGCTCCAGCACCTGCTTCCTGAGGGCAGAAAGGCCTGAGTCCTGAGTCTGTTAGTCGCAGGGCAGAGACAAATCAGAATTTGGAAGATGCACTCTGGGCCCTGAGCAGGGACAGGAAGAAGCTTGAGAAAGGTCAGTGTGTACAGTGTGCCTGTGGGTTCAGAGGCTGTCACTGAGGAGTGATGGCCATGTCTCTGCTCATTCTGTCTTCCCTACAGGAGTTTCTGTACCGGACAGCAGGTGGACTCTCCCACTGGATCGGCCTGACCAAAGCAGGCGGTGAGGGGGGCTGGCACTGGGTGGATGACACTCCATTCAACCAAGTCCAGAGTATGAAGTAAGCTCCCCAGAGCCCTCCTTCCCAGCCTGACTTTTTTGGGTCAGGTCCAGGGCAGAAGAGTGGGGTGATATTTCCCCCCAACTATAGAGTTTGGGATTCTTCCCTGTCCACGAGTGGCATGAGCACTGAACCAAAATCCAGCTCACCTCTGCCACTAATTGGCTGTGGGATCAGGGACCAATCTGTGACCTCCCTGTACCCTCTGGGGTTTGGCCGAATGGCTGTCCAGTCGGCTTAGGCGGGAGGCCCGGTCTAAGTCCAGGTGTCAGTACTGTGGGCTTGTGTAGAGCCTTGAGAGAAATGGGCTGCTGATGCTTTGGGGTTTTGCAAAGGTCTGGGTGGGGCTACTATTGGAGTGTTGTTGCTTCTTCTTGGCTGAACTTGGTAATGTATGTGTACGTACCTAATTTGGGGGTGACTGCAGGCTTAGAGGTTGACATTTTACCAATTCCCCTTCTCTCAGGCCTGGGTTCAAAAACTTATGACATTAACACCTAGTACCAAAGCTGGAATTGAAGTCACTCATTTCTTCATTGGAAATACATTTGTCTCTCCCCCTCCCCCTCTGGTAGGTTCTGGATTCCTGGTGAGCCCAACAATACTGGGAACAATGAACACTGTGTTGACATAACGAGGTCCTCACTTCAGTCATGGAACGATGCTTCCTGTGATAAGACGCTCCTTTTCATCTGCAAACGTCCCTATATCCCATCAGAACCATAACAGGACTGGCCCCCAACCTTGCACTTGGAGCTCCAGTGCGTGTCAAAGTCAAGGAAGTGCTACTTTGTCCTCCATACTTCAAGATGACTTTGCACCTTAATTTTCCTTGCTTCAAAATTGTCCCAAAGGCATCTGGCATCTGTCTGCCTTGGGAAGTTCTGCAATCTCACAGAGGCAGCTGGAATGGAAAGAAGGCAGCTGGAATGGAAAGAAGATCTTGGGTTAAAATGGGGAGGGATGGTAGAGAGGATCAAACTGCCTCATTAAGGTATATCAGGACCCAAAATTTGAGGCAACACCCTGGGGTTTTGCCAAGATCCGGGTGCTGTTGCTACTGGGGTGTTGTTGCTTCTTCTTGACTGAGCTAGGTAATGTATGCATGCATGCCTGGCTGTTTACAGTGACAGGACTTAAGGCAGGTAAGCCTAGAGGCAAAGGGAACTGTTAGAAGAATAATTGAGTCCCTTCGCAGAAGCCTCGGTTTCATCACATGAAAGTTGCTTCAGACACTCAAGCAGTTCTCCTGATACCGATCCTCGGCGCTGTTCCAGCTGATCCCCCAATTCCCAGTCATCTGCTTAGGTGGTCATTATCTCTGGGAAGAGTTTTGCTCTTGGGGATCCTGTCCATGCCAAGTTCCCATCATCCTTTTCATCCACATCCTCTGAGGTCTGCACCCTGTCTTCCCGGGGACAGGCTCAGCTTGCTCAGATGAGCGGCTAGCCTGGAAACATGTTTCCTTTAGAGCTGGACTGGCACCCGCTCGGGCCCAGCCCCTCCGCCTCACCACCCTGCGCCTCCTCTTTCTTCTGCACTTCCTCCCTTTCCCTGCCCCGTGCAGAGGAACTGGCCCTCTAGTACCTGTGAATTCACCTCCAAGCTTCATTAGAATAAAATGCTGCCTGGGTAAATTCTCCTCCGTGTGCACGTTTTATTCCTGAGTGTGGAGATGAATGTGCAGGAAAGGTCATCTGCTTTGCTAGATGTGAAGTTCTGGGGTGTCCTCAGGGAAATTCCAGCTCCGGAAATGCCACAGAATAAGAGCAGTGCTTATGCCTGGTTTTACCAAAACAGAGGAGAGTGAGGTCCGAAGTGTCGTGACTTTCTCAGTGGTCTTTCCTCTCAGAGGTTCTCTGGACCGTCTTCTGTTCTCTGGCTTTATTCCCAAGGTGGAGATGCCTCAGGTTTCCCACTCTCCCCAGAGACCCTGTTCAAACCCCAGTCTAGTGGCTGAGGCAGGAAACCAGGCAGTACCAGACAGGAGAGGGGCAAAGCGAAAGCAGAGGGGTGGCTCAGCACAGTGGCCCGCCCCTCCTCAGGGTCCTACAGGGGGCACATTTTTCTTTAATGCAATGGGCTGTCTTCCAGGTTGTAGAATTCTTGTGTCCTCACATGGTGGAAGGGCCTTGAATGAGGGGAAAGGGCACTCATCCCTTTCATGAGATACCATCCCCATGACCTCATCACTTCCCAAAGGCCCCACTTCCTATACTATCATATTGAGGGTTAGGATTTCAGCATATGAATTTGGAGGGGGACACAGACATTCAGACCATAGCAGTTACTGTGTGCAGCCCACATGTAAAGAGCGAAAGTTGTGCTCTGCTTTTTTTTTTTTTTTTTTAAAGATTTTATTTATTTATTTTTAGAGAGAGGGGAAGGGAGGGAGACAGAGAGGGAGAGAAACAGCAATGTGTGGTTGCCTCTCACATGGCCCTCACTGGGGACCTGGCCCGCAACCGAGGCATGTGCCCTGACTGGGAATCGAACCGGGACCCTTTGGTTCCCAGCCCGCGCTCAATCCA
>PVJI01030768.1:0-13812 GCA_004026765.1 Micronycteris hirsuta
GAGTCCCAGTTTCCTTCTTATCCCTATTGGTTCCCTGCAGATCTCTCCTCATTTGTTCAAGCAATTTCGATAATTTTTCGTCAAATTCTGTGAGCATCCTGATTACTAGGGTTTTAAACTGTGCATCTGATAGGTTGGCTATCTCTTGGTCAGTTAGTTCTGGAGCTTTGATCTGTTCCTTTCTTTGGGCCATTTTTTTCCCCTCGGTGAGCCTGTTACTGTAAGGAGGGTGGAGCCTTGGGGTTCACCTGGGCAGGGAAACTCACGGTCACTGTGTTGTGACATAGCCTGTGGGGGCGGGACCTGAGAGCACAATGGCGCCTTTTTCGCTCTCCGCATCCACACCGCCTCCTGCAAGCAATTCGAGCCCCCTGCACTGGCTCCGGGGGTCGCTCCGGGGTCGGTGGATGGGCTGCACAGCTCCAATCCCCCGTGGGTCTCCCCAATGAACTCTCCTGTGAGGCTGGTAGTTCCTCCCGCCTCGGACTCCACCCCCACAGGTGCTCTCAATCTGCGCCGATGGGTTGCGCCCTGCTTTCTCTCCCAGTCCGTCTGCCCGCGAATGTGGACCTGCCCGGTCCACCAGTCTCTGCCCCGCTGGGTCCAGATGAGCCGGGTGCTGGCCGCGCTTAGGTCAGGCACTCCCGTCTCGGTGTGCTGCAGCCCCGCGGAAACCGCCCCTCCAACTGCGGTCCTGCCGTCTGCTCACCAGCTCACTGCAGTCTTGCTGTCTGCTCATCAGCTTGCAGACGGGTGGCTGAGCACTCTCCCTCCGCCCTGCTCCTCCCGGCTCACCAGACTGGATGAATGTATCTTCTTTAATTCCTTGGTTGTTGGACTTCCTCTCAATTCGATTTTCTGTCAGATCCGGCTGTTTTTGGTTGGGTAAATTTCTGTTTTTTTCCTTGTTTGGTTGTGTGAGGAGGCACGGCGCATTCACCTATGCTGCCATCTTGCCGGAAGTCTGTTCTAGAACTAGCCTTAGAATCTTGACTCAAACCTCACCAACTGTTCATACCAACCAGTAACACAGAAGACCTTTCCATAGGTCCAAATGTCCTCAACCCCCAATGGTAGAGACACTGTCTTGCCTATTAGTGCACCAACTGATCTCACAGCAGATACATGTTCTCTCCAGCTGGTCTCATGGCTGAGACATGATTTCTCACCCTAGCCGGCCTGCAGCCAGCACCCAGCGACCTTTCCTGGGTCCAGTGGCAGTGACATTCTCTTGATCACTGGTCTCATGGTAGAGACAGAGAATTCCCATTATACACAAAACAGCAAAGTTCAAATCACATCCCCAGAAATTTAGAAAGCAAGCAAAGAATAGCTGTTACCAAGGGCTGAAGTTCTTTTCTTTTAAGTTTAAAACTTAAAACCTCCTACATACCTTTACAACTTTCTACACACTTTCTGCAACTTTCATGGACCCTCTATAGCCTTCACAACTTTTCTACCATACTTTGATCAGCCTTTACAAACCTTCTTCAACTTTCTATGTACCTTATACTCATTCAAAAATAACTATAACTCACTTTCAGTCCTTGTCCTCTTTAACAATGGGAAGGACCATGCTTTAACTCTATTAATCAGGCAGCTGCAAGTCCTTAGCTCTGCAAGCAGATCTTGTAATTTCTTGCAAAACAGACTCTACAGGAATCCTATCGTGCAATGACCTGAAAGTCTGGACATACTGGTTCTTGTCCCACTTTCCTAACCATTGGCAGTAGCACTCCAACTCCAAGATAACAATGTAGGGAACCAAATATGGGCCATTTCTCCCCACAGTTCAAAATGTAGATAGGCCAAACAGTGTTGCAATAGAAGTCGACCTCCTCCTTATGCATTGGATGATGACTGTACATAGTCCAGTCTACTAAACCTCTGTGCAGTGGGCTCGCTCCAGTAGCCAAAACAGAATAGCTTTTATTGACCCAGGTGTACAGAGCCATAATTATGAGCCCAATGAGACCCCAGGCAAATTACAAATATAGAAGCAGAACTTGAACCTACAACTTCTTTTCATAAGCAGGTTTGGGGTCTCATCTTCTGCCAACCAGGGCTGCAAATTGTGGCCCCTTAAAACTCTGGTAATCCTTACCCAGTCCTAGTCACATGGCTTCCTGGGGACCTGTGTGTGGGGCTGAAACAAATAGTGGCCTCTGAACGATGCCCCCCAAGTGCTTGGGTGATCCTCACCCCTTCTTAGAGTCTCTCTCTTTTCTAGACCTGTTTCCTCAGTAGCTCCCCAATGCGTGGATAGTTCTTGACCAGATCCCAGGCTGTGGCTCCCAGAGCGGCCCCTATTGGACACTGGTTCATGGCCTCCAGAGTTCAGATGATCCCAGTTGGATCCCAGTTGTGAGCTCAGATGGTCTCTCGCAGACCCCAATTCATGGCCTCAGAACCAGAGCTGTTTTCATCAAATCTCAGTTGCAGAGAAAACAGGCAAATTGCCCGAATGGTGGATGTGGCCCACCAGGTTGCCTGGAGCCAAAATGGAAGTGAAACCCAGGTGGCCCACCCTGTATGGTGGTGTGCCTACATGACACAGCCCAACTGGCACAACACCATGTGACCTCCAGCCCACATGAGGGGTGGTCTGCCAAGTGGTACTCCATGTAGCTCTAACTGGATGCATGTGGCACGGTGCCCAACCCCCACTGTGCATGCCAGTACAGCTCACCCAGTCTTGGGGTTCCTTTCCTCCCCCAAACTTTCCTTCCATCATCCTGGCATTACCAGCTATTGGTACCTTGAGTGGGGGTGCAGGGAAGTTTCCTTAAACTGGGAAATCCCCACAGATGTGCTCCTCGGGTTGATCTACCATAGGTGGCTGAAACAGGCTTATAGTTTGCTTTGTCCCATCTAAGGGTGTCCAGTTCTGTTGCAGGGTAATTTGGGATTTGGCCACTTGCCATCTTATACAACAATAAACCAGAGATTAGTGGGGAAAGAAAAAGGGTTTTATTAACAGGACGCATAGTTTGAGGGAGATGTAGTCTCCCCCGATCCCAGCCATTCTCTACTGCAAACACAAAATTCCTCTTGTTCCCCAGAAGATTAAAATCCAAACCCATGCCCAGAAGTTCCTCTCCATTCTTATCTGATATTTTTGGAGCCCAAGGCAGCTAAACGAACAGGTCTCCATCCTCTGATTCTCTCCAGTTTGCACATGTGTGGGTTTCAGCGTCGCCATCACCTCACACGGCCTCTCCCTCTCTCTCCAGGGGCCTGGAGTGCACTGCCAGGTCACTGTAGCTGGTTGTGGCAGGGGCTCAGTCACTGGGCTCCAGTGTCCAAGGCTACTTGAGCCTCTGGAGCTGAAGAACTTTTCCGGCATGTGTGTCTGTGTGCTGCTCTCAGGATGGTGTAGAGGCAGTCCAGGACCTGTGTCCTCTGCAGCACAGTGTCACGGTGTCCTGCTTGACTGCTGCTGGTGGTGTATGTCCTGCGTGCAGACCTGCGCCAGACCCTTAGAGCAGGGCAAGGCAAGAGCTTGAAGTTGGGCCCAGCATCCCGCAGGGCCCCAGTGTGACGAAGAGCAAGGGAAGAGAGACAGGAAACTTCTGCATGCCCACCGTTTTAAATCTTTTCCCCCAAATCCCACATGCTGTGGGAGTGTCCAGATTCCAAACAATTCCAGGTCAACACCACCATGAGTGTCAGTCTCCACAGTGTCTTTGCCCCTCTGGCCATTATGATCTGGAAGATAGTAGGAGTTTGCCAGCCACATGCAGGGGCACAAGAGTCTTGGCCCAGATTTGGGCATTACACTGGGGCCACTGTTGGTTGTTCACTGTTGCCTTGGGCAACCTCCTCTGCAACCCCTACCCCATCTCTGGGGAAGTGCAGACTCTAATGCTGCCTCAGGGTTTCTCCACTGAATTGAGGTTTCCCCTGCTCACCAGTAATCAGTCCTGGCCCCTCTGTTATATGCCAGTCACTTTTGTGTTTTTGTGTGTTGAATGAACTATTGAATGGATTAAATAGAGAACAAAGTGTACCTGTTCAGATTATACTTTATTATCACCATACTTAAACCAACTTGCCAAGGAGCCTGACTGTTGGAAGTGTAATCTGTGCTAACTTTTAGATCATGAGCTTTGATCTGAGGCCCATGTTTTTGTTTTTGTTCTTGTTTTTTTGTGAGGTTTCAGGTCCAGTGGAGAGTATTTTATTTCTTAATTCTGGCCCTAGCTCTGTTGTTCATTGACTGTTTCTAGGGAAATCACATAAACTCCCAGACATATTTCTGCTTATGTTAATTAAAGGCACTCCCTGCTTTGGAAAATGCTATGTTAAACATAGATGATATTATAAATGTGCTACTCCTTCTTTCCTCTGTGGTATCCAAAAGATTGCTTATCATTTCCACTTGTTTATGTACAAAAAGCCCAGTTATTCAAAGTAAAAGCAGTTATGCTGGGGGATGGTTCAGAAGGATTAGATGCCCAATCTGATTGTTTGTAAAATGAGTCAAGTTTCTGTAATTAAACATGAAAGGGGCTAATTAAGTTATATTTATCTTTGCCCATTATGGATTGTTAAGTGCTCTCATGTTAAAAAAAAATAATAGTTACAAAAGTGCAAGGCTTTAAATGACTGGAAAGGTAATCAAATTTAAATAATTTGTATTTACATTTGTGATTTATGGACAATTTTGCTCTTTTGTTGTTATATTTAAGTAGTCAGAGCATTAGCAAATGTGAGAAGACCTCTCCAATTGGTTTATCAAACTTGTTATTTTTTTAAACATACAGTTATTTCTAAATGGTAATAGCAGTAATTTATCTAAGTGATAAAATATTTTTGTAAACAAAAGGTAGTTTGTCAAAAGCACTGTATTTAGATTGTTTTTCAAAACTATTCTAAAGTAATTATAGTTCTAGGTTAAAACTATAAAATCAAAATACTTATGTTTCCTTTCTATCTTAAATATTAAATGAATTAAGTCAGTAATTTTGACAAAAGAGAAAGAGAAGGAATGAATGTACCCTGCATAGAACCTTTCAAACTTTAATAAAATAAAGTGTAATTGGAAGTTCAAATATGGCCTTCACAGAGGTGTCAGGGATGATCTAGTAGTAAAACATCTGAAGGATCCAATTCTCCTTAGTTTTCTAATAAACTAAATGCAGTATTTATGAGAAGAATCAATACTGTCAAGTACGTGGGGTATAATGAGGTGAAGTACTGTTTGTTTTTAGTTAGTGTTAAGTGGTTTTTTTAATTGAAATATTGTCAGTGTCACTGTAGAGAAAATACTACAACCATCTGAGTCCTGTGTTCCTGATTAGAATGTTCTTTTGCTTTGGTGAAAACATCCTGGTTTGTTTATATTTATATATTCAAACTAATTTCCCCCCAGAATTATCGCTTGCCCCTTCCCTTTCCAGGGCCCAGGCATCCTGTTTTCACCAGGTTTGCTGTCTGCTGCGGATGAATAATCGCCATGGCACCTGGTGCATTCAGGCAGGATTGTGCAGCAGAATCGTCATACCTAGTTATGTCTGCACACCTGATGTTTTATTAACCAGTATTGATTTTTTTACCCAGGGGACTTTTTTCTTCTTGAAAAAATGCAACCTTGCAGGAGTGAAAGGCATTGCTGGGATTGAATTTCTAATGAACCCCTTCCTTCCCTTTTTGTGACTCCTTTTTAATGTAGCTTTATATTTTAAGTGCCTCAACTGAAATTTAATTTTAAGCAATTCCATTTTGATAAATCTTTTTAAATCTTGACTTTCTATAAGGTTATTTTTTAAAGATTGTGCTGCTTGACTGAAATGCTTAGTAGTGCCTGTAAATTTGAGCATTTCATTATAGGTTGCGATGAAGCATGCTCACATGCAGTGAAATACAGAGAATTTGAAACTATTTGAGTAATGCATAAAGAAATAAAAAGGAAGAAAAATCTCATGTCATATTTTATGTCCTAATGTTTCTTCTGGTTTGTTTAGGTTAGTTCAGAGAATTATAAGAACCATGAGAGTTCTGAACTAGCTTCATATCATAAAACGAATATGTAAGCGCAACAGTTATTTTGGGACAGAAAAGGATTTTTTTGCATAAAATATAAAAATTTACACTCACTATTACATTAACTTATTGAGGCATTCTACTGCTAACTGATTGTATAAGTACATGTGCATATTTTTCATTTCTTGATATGGCATAGATTTTTCTTTCTAAAAAATACTTTGTTGTTTGTATATATATGTCTAATTTTAATGATAGCACAAATTTACACATTTGCCAAAATTAAGGTGAGTTGCTTAATCATTCCCTTCTTACTTTTGTGTTCAACCTTAGGTCGGTCTTCCTTTCACAGCTGCATTTTAATTTGCTGCCTCAGTCTATTGTGTACAGACCACATACACACTATTAGTTATCAGTAGATGAGGGTCCTCATGAGTCGTTCTGACAGCTAGCTTGCACTATAACGATAAAGTAGGCCCTGTTCTGTTATTTCCCTGAAGCTGGAAATGGACCATCTCCAAGGATTGCATGTCTTCTAAGGCATTACAGATCACTTATGCATAGAGATTATTGACTTTGAAAATGGTTTTATTAGTAATTGTGAGTTAATGGTACATTAGTAAACTGATCCCTCTGTTTTTTTTACAGTTTTTGGCACTGGGCACACATTATGGCAAGGTTTATTTACTTGATGTCCAGGGGAACATCACTCAGAAGTTTGATGTAGTAAGTATACAGTATAAAATAATGTGTGAGCCAAATATTATGCAAAAATTTATGCTTTAGAATATTAGCAATTTGTTTTAATAGCGTAAAGGATTTTTATCAATTTAAGCAGAGTGCTAAGAATGTACACTATATGTATAGTTATATACCATATACAACTCTGAGTGGTACAGTAATGTCCTAAAAATTTTAAAGGTGAACTTAGAAAGAGGCCTTACATGTATATATTATATATTTTGACTGGTTATTTTTTATATACAAATTTCATTTAAAAATATACTCTTATAAATCCATTTAATTGCAGTTCTTTACTTAATTATAGTCATTCATTTGGATTTAAGTGGAGCATTTAAAATACTTCTCTGTGTTCTTTTTAAATTATAATGCTGTAGAATGTCTAGGTGAAATGTTGTTAAAAGAAAAAAACCATTAGTGAATTAGATTGGTGCTAATTTACATCCTCAGGCTATGTGGAATCCTTAAAGCATGAACCCCCTCATTTGGTCACTGGTGTCATATTTACATACATGCCTGTCATCTCCATCTCATCCAGTTGCCAAATGTAATAGAAAATCGATTGATCACCTTGCTGGTTCATTTTCTTTCTTCTAAACATAGAAAGCTAATATTTTATATGAATTAATTGAAAGCAAAGATTCAGGCTTTTTAATTTTTTAAATTGTGATTTGGAATCATTAAGAAGGAAGGAAACGTTGGTTTTGAAGCTTGACTTTGTTGTTTAAGATGTACCTTCAAAGTATCATCCATGGTTGTATGAATATGAACATTTGGGCTGAAAAGGTGATCATTTGGGGGAACAGATAATACTTTTTTTTTTAAAGATTTTATTTATTTATTTTTAGACAGAAGGGAATGGAGGGTGAAAGAGAGGGAGAGAAACATCGATGTGTAGTTGCCTCTCACATGGCCCTCACTGGGGACCTGGCCTGCAACCCAGGCATGTGCCCTGACTGGGAATCGAACCACGACCCTTTAGTTCACAGCCCACGCTCAATCCACTGAGCTACGCCAGCCAGGGCATGGATGATACTTTTTTGAAGAAAGCATTAGTACTTGTTGAAAGATCCATCATAAGGTATTGATGTAGTTTAAAAAGGAGACAATAGTTTCTAAAGTTGACATATTGCATATGAAAGGAGAAGGATTGGGGTTTTTGTTTGGTTTTTTGTTTAAAAAGGAAACAAAATGACTGAATGATGACAGAATCTTTGGAATAGTCCAGAAAGGGGCTTATGTGCTCTAAATATACTGATACATCAGGAAAATTATGTGTTTTTATTTTGTTTTAGCATCCCTTTTAGGCAAGAGGAATATACTTTTGGCCCTCCCTCATCTACTCCTGGACATTGGACACCCAACTTGATGACTTAAGCACTTAGTCTTTGAATTGCCATCTATTAAAACAGGGAGCTGGTGCTGGGTAAAGCTCTCTTTTGTGGTGTTAGTCATATCTCCTCACCTTTAAAAAATCTTGCCTGTATGATCTCTTAAATTTCTGCTCTAATTCGGTGATTATGTGACACTCTGCTTCTAATGTCTTTTTAATATCGTATAGCGATTGCAGTGTTTGATTGTTAAGGTTCATGGGGCATACACTGCTGGTTCCATTGCCAAAAGAGAAAAGAAAAAAAAATACTATACAGTTTATTCATGTATTTGTTCTCTCATTTATTTATTTAGTCAGTCCTTGTATCTACTCAGTACTGTATATACCTTAAGTTAAATCTTCTCTGATGGCAATTTTATGTCAAGTATATCTTACATCCTTTTTCGGGCAACTTACGATATCATCCTTAAATTTGCCCACACCTTTTTTCAGTTTTTTTTTTTTTTGTTCTGCTTATATGACATCTTTGAAAACTAAGTTCTCTTTAGCTTTACACTCTTTTTTTTTAGCAGGAGGGGAAGGTGGTTTGGTGCTGTTTTGTTTATTTGTTTACCTTTCTTAAGAATTTGATAGTCTACTATGGAAAGGTGTTACATGAAGCCCTGACTTCTTCGTGATTAGATATTTGACTTTCAGATGAGCAGGTTTAGATTGACATTATCTTTTGAAAGGAACCTTAATCTTTAGCTTCTCATCTCTGATGAGTTTTTTCCTTTATTACTTTATTTTCTTGTCTCTGATGTTGTGATTGCTTTGTGGGACTCTGCATTATTCCTCTTAAAAGGGCTTCTTTCAAGTCTGAAAACACTGTTATGACTTGAATTTGCTTATTTTCTTGAAGATAATGATCACCATATTTAATCAAGGACTTTTTTTTCTTAATTAGAAACACAACTAGAGTGAAACAAGTACCCTAATTAGGAAGGAAAAATGAATAAATAAACACCTCTGACTTTAGTTTTCACATCTAGTTGAAAATAATTTAAACAAAATAAAATTAGATAAAATAATTATACCTTTTATTTGAGTTACATTATTTATTTCTTTATCCCATTCATGGCTTTTATAGTTTTGATTCCAGTGGTAAAAGTCATGAAGCAATTGTCCAAAATCCTCCTCAGTCAATAGTGTTTTCTTTGGCAGAACGTGAGAGCATTGTGGAATCTCTATTTTAAAAAGTTTTCCCAGCCCTGGCTGGTGTAGCTCAGTGGATTGAGCGCGGGCTGGGAACCAAGCAGTCCCGGTTCGATTCCCAGTCAAGGCACATGCCTGGGTTGCGGGCCAGGTCCCTGTTGAGGGCCATGTGAGAGGCAACCATACATTGCTGTTTCTCTCCCTCTCTTTCTCCCTTCCTTCCCCTCTCTCTCTAAAAAATAAAATAAAAATAAAATCTTTAAAAAAAAAAAAAAAGTTTTCCCAGATGAGTTTTAAAAAGACTGACCATACCAGGTGTTGGCCAGGATGTGGAGAATGTGGAACTCTCACAGACTCTCACAGTCTCATAGACTGGTGGAAATGTAAAATAATATAACCACTTTGGAAAACAGCTTAACAGTTTTTTAAAACTTTAAACATATACCTACAGTATGACCTAGCCATCCCATCCTTAAGAAGTGAAAGCATAACTCTACAAAGACTTCTACATGAATATTCATATTAGTGCTGTTTATTATAGACCCAAAGTAGAAACAACCTATATGCCCATGTACAGGTCAGTGGGTAAGCAAAATGTGGTATATCCATGCCGTGGCATTCTGCTCATCAGTAAAAAAGAATGAACTTTTGATAAATACTCTAACATGGACACATATATTATGTTAAGTGACCGAAGCCAGACTGAAAAGGGTATATATTGTATGGTTGAATTCTATACAGTTCTAGAAAATGCAGACAAATGTATATTGGCTGAAAGCTGATCATGGTTGCCTAGAGATGGGCAGAGGATGGCAGGGAAGGATCATAAAGTGACATGAGATTTTCAAGGCTGGTAAAAATGTGGCAAAGTCTTACAAGTGTATATGTATGTTAAAACTTACCAGATTTACACTTCAAATATCTGCAGTTTATTATATGCCAATTACATCTCAACACGGTTAAAAAAATAATAATAAGAGAGACAAACTATAGAAAAAACACAGATTAATGTGTTCCCAGAGGTGATGTTTACATATCAAAATACTTAGGTTATTTGCGTGTAGGTAACTTTAAACTATTGGGTATTCTTAAGGTGCTTGACATTTTAAATGACACTGTACAGTGCAGGTGGCAAACACAAGGCCCGTGGGCCGAATCTGGCTCTCCACCTTGTTTTACCTTGCTCTGCACCTTGTTTCTACCCGGTGGCAGCGCCAAGCTCTCGCTTAACTGTTACAGACTAGTTACATTTATACAGTCCTAAAATTACATTCAGCCCTTTGAAGGCAACTGTGAGGCTGATGTGGCCTCTGGTGAAAATGAGTTTGACACCCCTGCTATACAGAGTGGGATCTAATCTAGATTATTCAATTACTGGCTTCTTTGGCCTTCTTTAAGTCATGAATCAAAAGAAATAAAAATCTGTCTTTTAAAATTTTTAATTATTTCCCTTATTTTTGACCAATGAACTATAGTTGGAGAAAATACCAAAAGTTTAGCTTCCATGAGCGGTGAGAGAATTTTACGAATATTATCAATATCTTTTTTTAAAATCTTTTTTTAAAATAATTTTATTGTTTTTCATAACAGTTGTCTGCATTTACCCCCCCCACAACTCCCCTCCCCACCCCAGCCAAACCCACATCCCTCCCTTGCTTCTACCCCCTCCTCTTGATTTTGTCCATGTGTCCTTTCAGTTCCTGAAAACCCTTCCCTCCATTATCCCCTCCTATAATCCCTCTGGTTACTATCAGATTGTTCTTAATTTCAATGTCTATGGTTACATTTTGTTTGCTTTTTTCTTTAG
This sequence comes from Micronycteris hirsuta, assembly GCA_004026765.1. Lineage (NCBI taxonomy): Eukaryota > Metazoa > Chordata > Mammalia > Chiroptera > Phyllostomidae > Micronycteris > Micronycteris hirsuta. The sequence continues at coordinate 11,061 of PVJI01030768.1, forward strand.
TCGATTAGGTTCCTGTTAAAGGCAAGATCATATGGTATTTGTCCCTCACTGCCTGGCTTGTTTCACCTAGCATAATGCTCTCCAGTTCCATCCATACTGTTGCAAAGGGTAGGAGCTCCTTCTTTCTGCTGCATAGTATTCTACTGTGTCAATGTACCATAGTTTTTTGATCCGGGCATTTAGGTTGCTTCTAGTACTTGGCTATTGTTAAGTTGTGCTGCTATGAAAACACTGGGGTGCATAGGTTTTTTGGATTGGTGTTTCAGGGCTTTTAGGGTATAATCCCAGCAGTGAAATTGCCGGGTCAAAAGGCAGTTCCATTTTTAGTTTTCTGAGGAAATTCCATACTGTTTTCCACAGTGGCTTCACCAGTCTGCATTCCCACCAGCAGTGCCCCAGGGTTCCCTTTTCTCCACATCCTCTCCAACACCTGTTTGTTGAATTGTTTGTGATGGCCATTTTGACTGGTGTGAAGTGGTATCTCATTGTGGTTTTAATTTGCATCTCTCTGATGGCTAGTGATGCTGAACATCTTCTCATATGTCTCCGGGCCCTCTGTATGTCCTCCTCGGAGAAGTGTCTGTTCAAGTCTTTTGCCCATTTTTTAATTGGGTTGTTTGTCTTCCTGGAGTGGAGTCATGTGAATTCTTTATATATTTTGGACATCAAACCCTTGTCCGAGGTGTCATTGGCAATTATATTTTCCCATATAGTTGTTCTCGTTTCATTTTAATTCTGTTTTCTTTAGCCATGCAGAAGCTTTTTAATTTGATGAGATCCCATTTGTTTATTCTTTCCTTTATGTCCCTTGCTTTAGGGGACATATCAGTGAAGATATTGCTGCATGGAATGTCTGAGATTTTCCTGCCTATGTTCTCTAGGACTTTTATGGTGCCACGACTCATATTTAAGTCTTTTATGCACCTTGAATTTATTTTTGTGTATGGTGTAAGTTGGTGATTGAGTTTCATGTTTTTTGCATGTAGCTGTCCAGATCTCCCAACACCATTTGTTGAAGAGGCTATTTTTACTCCATTTTTTGCTTCTTCCCCTTTCTCAAATATTAATTGACCATAGAGATTTGGGTTTATTTCTGGGCTCTCTGTTCTGTTCCATGGGTCTATGTGTCTGTTCTTATGCCAGTACTAGGTTGTTTTGATTACAGTGGCCTTGTAATACAGTTTGATATCAGGTATTGTGATCCCTCCTACTTTGTTCTTCTTTCTCAAAATTGCTGCAGCTATCCGGGGTCTTTTATGGTTCCATATACATTTCTGAAATGTTTGTTCTATATCTGTGAAATAGGTCATTGGTACTTTAATAGGGATTGCCTTGAATCTATAAATTGATTTGGGTAGTATGGGCATTTTGATGATGTTAATTCTTCCAGTCCACGAACATGGTACGTGCTTCCATTTCTTTGTGTCTTCTTTAATTTCTTTCTTCTGTGTTGTATAGTTTCCTAAGGACAGATCTTTTATCTCCTTGGTTAGGTTTATTCCTAGGTGCTTTATTTTTCTTGTTGCTGTATCAAATGGGATTTTTTCCTGATTTCTGCTTCTGATATTTCATTGTTGGTATACAAAAATGCCTTTGATTTCTGAATATTGACTTTATATCCTGCTGTTTTGCCAAATTCACTTATTAGGTCAAGTGGTTTTTTGGTGGAGTCTATAGGATTTCCTATGTACACTATCATGTCATCTGCAAACAGTGACAGTTTTGCTTCTTCCTTTCCAATTTTGATGCCTTCTATTTCTTTTTCTTGTCTGATTGCTGTGGCTAGGACTTCCAATACTCTGTTGAATAGAAGTGGTGAAAGCAGGCATCCTTGTTTTGTTTCACATCTTAGTGAGAAAGTTTTTAGTTTTTGCCCATTGAGTATGATGTTGGGTATAGGTCTCTTGTATATGGCCTTTATTATGTTGAGGAATGCTCCTTCTGTTTCCATTTTGCTAAGTGTTTTTATCATAAATGGATGCTGTGCCCTATCAAATGCTTTTTCCTCATCTGTTGATATGATCATGGGATTTTTGTCTTTGCTTTTGTTTATGTGATGTATTACGTTCATTGTTTTGCTAATATTGTACAATCCTTGTATCCCTGGGATGCATCCCACTTGATCATGGTGTATGTTCTTTTTAACATATTGCTTGATGTGATTTGCCAATATTTTGTCGAGGATTTTAACGTCTATGTTCGTCAGCGATATTGGTCTGAAGTTTTCTTTCTTTCTTATGTCTTTATCTGATTTTGGGATTTTTCAATATCTTTTTAAATTATATTTTACTGATTATGCTATTATAGTTGTCCCAATTATTTCCCCATTGTCCCCCTGCACCGAGAACCCAGAAATCCCTCAGGCAGTCCCACACCATTGTTCATATCCATGGGTCATGGATAGGTTCTTTGGCTACTCCATTTCCTATTCTGTACTTTACCTCTTTATGGCTGTTCTGAAACTATCTATTCGTACTTCTTAATCCCCTTCTCTTCACCAATTCCCCCACCTCTCTTCCATCTGGCAAGCATCAAAACACTCTCCGAATCCATGACTCTGTCTCTGTTCTTGTTTGCTTAGTTTGCTTTTTAGATTCAACTGTTGATGGATATGTATTTATTGCCATTTTATTGTTCACAGTTCTGATACTCTTTTTCTTAAATATGTCCCTTTAACATTTCATATAATAATGGTCTGGTGATGATGAACTCCTTTAGTTTCCTCCTTTCTGGGAAGCTCTTTATCTGCCCT
>PVJI01030769.1:0-13804 GCA_004026765.1 Micronycteris hirsuta
AACTTGTTCAAATAGTCTATATCTTCCAATTTTTTTGTCCACTTATTTATCAATTATTGGTAAAACTAATTTAAAATCTCCCACTGCGATTGTGAGTTTGCTCGTTTCTCCTTGACATTTTGTCAATTTTTGCTTTATATATTTTGAAGCCATTTTATTAAGTATATACATGTTAAGTTATACTGACTTAAATGCCACTCTTAGTAATTCTTACCTTAAAATACTATAACTATACTGGCTTTCTTTTGCTTTAGTGTTTTCATGGTGTTTCATTTCCCAAACTTTCACATTCAATGTTTCTAAATCTTTATATTTGTTTCTTCTAAACACCATATAGTTCAGTTCGTTTGTTTGCTTTTCCAACCTATTTATCTTTATCCTTTGATAGTAGACTTTAATATTTTATATTTAATGAAATTAAGTTTAAATCCTTCATCTTACTATTTGCTTTGTATTTGTTCCTTTTTCTCTTCTTGCCTTATTTTGGACTTATCAAGAATTTTTATTATTCTAATTTTCCCTTTATTTGCTTGTTAGTTATGCATTCCTCACCTATACTTTTAATTGACATTCCCAAGATTACAACATGCATCCTTGACCTATTAAAGTCCAAACTAAATTAGTATTTTCACTACTTCTTAGATCACACAAGGACCTTAGCAGTTTTTCTATATTTAATCCCCTCCAAAAACTAATATACACACTACTTCAGGTGTATATTTTCATTATATATTTTTAAATTATCTTGGAATGGTCAAAAATCATTTAGCTTCACCCACTTATTCACCCTTTTTGCTGTCCTTCATTCCTTCCTTCATTCAGCTTCCTTCCTGAAGTCTCTACTGCCTAAAACTATGTGTTGGTATTTTGTTTTGGGTAGATTTGCTAACAATCAATTCTCTCAGTTCTTATATGTCTAAAAATGTCTTTTTCACCTTTATGTTAAAAGAACATTTTGGCTAGGTATAGAGTTCCACACTGGCAGTGTTTCCTCAGCACCCTGAAAGTAACTTCCCACTGTTTCTCAGCTTTCATTGATTCCATTGGAAAATCATCTTAGTATCTTGTTCCTTCTTTCAAGGTTGTATGTCTATTCTCCAACTGATTTTATGGTTTTCTCTTTATTTGGGTTCTCAGTATTCATACTAATATTTCTTTGTGTCCTTTATTGTGTGTAGGGTTCAACATGCCTGTTTGATGTCTCTCAGTGACTCGGCAAATGCTGCTTTCGCCTTCCATCTCTACTGTTTGTGGGGGGTCCGCGGGGGACACCAAATACAAAATGCTGTGCCTTTCACCAGATCTTACTTTGTCTCTTACACTGTTTTCTGCATTTTCCTTTCTTTGTTCTCTCTGTGCTTCAGGCTGAATAGTTTCTTCTGCCTTATCTTTCATTTCACTACTTCACTCTTACACTGTCTCAAAGCTACTGTTAAAGCCACTCACTGAGTCCTTAATTTCTATTGCATTTTAACTACGTGAGTTTTTAAAACTTTTTTCTTAGTTTCCAGTTGTCTACTGAATTCTCAGTCTTTTCCATGAACATATTAATCATAGTTGTAAAATCTCTGATAATTATATTATCTGAGAGACCCTGATGGAGCTTTTCTTGTCTCATCTGTTTGTTTTTGTTTTGTTTTGTTTTGTTTTGTTTGTTTGTATGTCTTCTCATATGCTTGGCTATTCTGCATGAGTACAGAACATTTTCTATTAAAAAGTAGAGCTCTTTGCAGGCTCTGGGTGATGCTAACTTCCTCTGGAGAGAAGTAATTTTACTATCGGCAGGTCGTTAGTCTAAGGACACCAATAATTCTAAAATCATCTTAATCCAACCAGGGATTAAGACTGATTCAAATGCTCAGTTTCAGTCCTTCTGAGACTAGTCTATTTCCTACTCACTTGCTTCTAGGATACAGCCTTTCAAGTCCTTGAATGAAAGTATGAGGTATTCAGCAGCCCTGCTCCCAGGTAGGCTCTAATCCTGCTTGATCCTCCCTCAGCCCTGTAATTGTACTAAGAGCTGTGCTCAGTTTCTCAGCCTCTCACAATCGCTGCTTTCAGATACTTCCTCTCCTGTATCTTGGTCCTATAATTTCTTACTATCTTAATAGCTCTCCTATTCCTTTAAGCAAAGATTTTTCGTGTTCTGTACTTATTATGCAGCTCTTTAAATGAGAGAGTTAGTTTAAAATAACACGGTCTACCATTGCCAAAAGAAAACTCATCCACCTAACAAGTTTTTAAAATTAAATCCCAAATAAACTTTTTTTCATAACCCATTTCAATTTGGGCATGGACCATGCTCTTTTAAATGAAAGGGATCATTTGTGTACTCTGGAGGTAATAAGCCAAATACCAATTTCTGTGAGACTGTAATTTCTTTCAAAAAAGATTCTCCCAGCCCATCACCTAACATTTCATCTGTGGCTCTGACATATGACATTTCTAAAAGACATTTTCCCTCACAAAAGATAAAAGAAGGTTCAGATATCCCTTTTTGGCTATTGGTTTATGTCGTTACAAAATATGAGAACTGTAGATTACTTTAAAGGTCTTCTAGATCTTCTGTAATTTTACAAACTATAAAACTAATGCTCTGAGAGGTGAGGTGCTTTTCTTGTGGTTATACAAGTCCCCAAAAGAACTAGAAAACTAAGTTCACATGGAGGGCTTTTGTACTAGATATTTAAAATTTTAAAAAGCAAAGCTTCAAAAAATGTTTCTTAAATAAATAAATAAAATGGAAAATAACAAATTACAATATCTGAACTTAATATATATCCTTACAAACAAACTGTGGAAAAACCAGAGGTAATTATAAATTTAAACATGACTAAATATCTGAGGTTATTAAGAAACAATTATTTTGTTAGATATGATGTCATTTTGGTTATATTTCAAAAGAATCACTATCATTTACACATACATATTAAACTTTTATTGATGCAATGTAACTAGGATTTACTTCAAGATAATATAAGATGTGAAGAAGAGAGTGTATAGATTAAACAAAATTAGCCAGGAATTGAGTGATGATGATAATACATAGTTGTTCATGACATTGTTATTTTGTACTCGTGTGAAATTTTCCATAATAAAAAATAAAATAAAAAGGAAGTAACGTTCATGTGTTATTTTTTATCAAAAAAGTTGCCAAATCAATGAATTAAAGGGGCCTAAAAGCCAAATCCAATTATAACAATACAGTTCAACAAATCTCTCTAGATATATGCTCAGCCAATGCTTTAAATAATAACTTCTATAAAGTAGGTAAGCTAAGCAAGAGGCAAGAGAATGCATTAGTTAGTATAAATCAGCTACCATTTTAAAATACTTCATCACACAAATATTAACAATTTTGTTTCCAGAATCTTTTTTAATTTCAGCTTTATTGAGGATTAATTAATCGGCAAGTGAAATAGTAAAATATTTAACATGTACATCATGGTGATTTATATACATGGTGATTTATATTCCCATCTAGTTAATTAATACATCCATCACTTCACATGTTTATCTTTGTGTGTGTGTGTGAGAACATTTAAGTTCTACTCTCTTGGTAAATTTAAATTATACAATGCAGTGTTATTAACTATAATCTGTTTTAAAATCTAGAAGAAATTATTTTATTTATGCTAATGTGTTTTTTATTCCATGTTAGCGGAATCTTAATATTGTATAACCCAAATTCCTCCCCACTAACAAAGCATCCCACTGTGGAATGTCAACTATATTTAAGGTATTTCAGAATCCAAGTAAGACTTATTAGAGAGAAAAGGATAAACTGGTGGAGTAGGAGCTGGAAGGTGAAAAGAAATACCAAAGATAAAAACAATTAATCTCCTAGGTCTCTTGCAAATTGCTTTTTTGTACCTAAATATATCTAAAAAGTAATAACTTGAGGGATGGGGGGTAGTCCAAATAAAAAATGGAAAAAATTTTTGGAAAATGATTTTATCATACACTCCATCCAATTTTCTCTGTTCAGTCAATAGTCTGCTAAGTGTTTGTTTGGTTATGCCTGAATTTCTTTCGGCATTCCCTTGTATCCTTTCTGTCACATCCTGAGGCCCAGCTCTTCGGCCCCTGGGGCCTCCCTGTCCGCCTCGTCTGAGACTGGCACCCGGGCAACGCGCTACCCCTCACCGGTGACGGTCTGCAGAAGGCAGCATATTATTATGATGGAGAGGGGTTCTAATTCCCCTCCAAATACACCAGAGTACTTTCCCAAACTAGACAAGTCCATGAGCCCAGAGATATGAACTCTCAGGGAGCTGGTTCATTCTAATTTAAATACCCAGATACGCAGGGCTACACCTCGTAACACACACACACTCTGCAGTAGTCGCTTATAAACCCCAGGTACCAGAAACTAGAAAAATCCTCAATATTCACTCAGTGTTTACTTATTTAAGACTAAGGAAGATCAAACTTATTTTTCCAATTATTAACTACAGCTCAACAGCAATTTAAATAATAGCAGCTAACATTTACCAAATGCTTACTCTGATATAAGGCAGCCATTGTGTGAAATTCATGATCACACACTATTTCATGCACATTCATTTGCTAATGCACCTACTTATCTCATTTAATTTTCAAAACAACCCTAGGAGATAGGTACTAAAAATATCCCTGCCTCACAGAGCAAAAGAAACTGAGGCTCAGAGAGATTATGTCACTTGTCCAGGGACACACAGTGCTAGGTGACAGGGCATGATTATTATATAACAGTCTTTTCATCAAGACTGTAAAACAAATCTGATTATGAAAACAGGCAGTAAGAGCACACAGTTAAGAGAAATTGCATAACCCTTCAGATACGTTCCCCTACACACATCCTGGATGAACGTCTCGGCTTATCTGTAATCCTGCTGATCCCTGGTTTAATTTTCCCTGAACTTCTGACCAGATCCTCACCAGATATTATTAGCCTAGAGCCCTCCTGAGCAAACGACTCAGGTCTTCACCCTGGAGCCAATCGGCTCTCTGTGGCCACCCTTACTCCTATTAGCTAAGCTCTACATTTGGATAAAACAAAACCATGAACAGAACGGTGTCTATTCCGTGCCATCATTACTCTTACTCAAAAGGAGAGCAGCTGTAACGGGCAGTTTCACACCTGACCCTCCAAGGCAACTGGCAGTGCAGCTCTCGGCAGGCAGGAGCCCAAGACCAACAGCGGATGGAAGGCAAGTGCCTGGTTGGGGGTCTGGGCTTGGAAGCTCCCACCTTAGACTGAGCCAGCGCACACTGAGTGCACATGGCCACTAATACCAATCAGAACCCATTGACCACTTACTACCACAAAAAAATACCATTTATCCAGCCTTCTCCATGTGGCATTGCACTGAGCATTTTGTACAATTACCTATATTAATACTTAATACTACTCAGTGAGGTTCACGTTTGTATCACCGGTTAACAGATAAGAATCTAGAAGCACAGAGAGTCTTCGCAGCGTGCCCAAGATGACAGGGAGGCCAGATTAGAACCCGGTTCAACCTAACTCCAAAGCACATGCTATTAACCAGCACTCACACTCACACATGCCCCCAAATCTAGGCCTGAAGTTCATCTCTCCTTCAGAGAGGAGCGAAGAGACACCTGCCAATGCTGAAATGATACACGCCAAACATACGGCATCTGCTCTGGGGGCTCAGTCCAGCCTCCCCAGACAGTATTTGAAGTTTCCCTTGTCAATCATCTCCATTTCTAAAAGAGGATGCTGTTGTCACTCATCATCTTGAGTAGTCTGAAGTGAAAGATAATATCATCTTATTCAATGTTGAGTAAAACAACTGCTTTAGCTATATGTGTGTATCTGTGTGTGTGTGTGTGTGTGTACAGACACAAATTGACATTTAGTAACTATAAATTATGGAGACAAAAAATGACATTTAGTAACTATAAATTACTGACTCAAATAATTCCGTAGAACCATCAGGGCCTATAGAGGCCTTTGGCCAATTCACGGTGGCCATGTAAGGAGGCGGACTCAGCCTCTGCCACAGGCTTCACGTCTTTTCTTAAGCTCAAGGGGAAAAAAGAAATAAACCAAAGAACTATAAAAGCAACTTAAGCACACAGCTGACCCTTGAACAATGCAGAGGTGAGGGGCACCTACTCCCCACACAGTGAAAAATCTACATATAACTTTTGACTCCCCAAAAACTTAACTACTAATAACCTCCCATTGACCAGAAGCCTTACCAATAAAACAAACAGCTGAGTAATGCATGTTTTGTTATATGTGTTATATACTATATTCTTGCAATAAAGCTAGAGAAAAGAGAATGTTATTTAAAAAATTATAAGGAAAACACATTTATAGGATTTAGTGGGAAAAATCCACTTATAAATGGATCCTTGCAGTTCAAACCAGTGTTGTCCAAGGGTCAACTGTAGTCTGGTCCTGTCTGGGTTCAGAGCAACAATAGCCAGGGGGTGACATGAGAGGCACTTAGAAAGGACTTTGAGTGGTGACATTTAGTTCCTTCGGAGACCTTTTCTTGCTGGGAAAGGAAATCTGCTTCCAGATGTGTCGGCGCCAGCAGCCCCAGGCCTCATGCGCCCGCTGCTCCTCTGGAGGCTAACGGGACAGTGAGCTTCTCGTGAGGCCCATGCATTCCCAGGACCCCAGGCCCCTGTACCGGCACACAGTATGTATACGCACAACGTTCTTGAATGAAGAATTGAACAAATGGGGTAGGAAGCTGCTACAGACTAAATGTTTATGTGGCCCCCAAATTTATGTGTTGAAACCTAAACCCCAGCGTGGTGGTATCTTTACCCCCTTCACCACATGAGGTCACAGCAAGAAGAATGCCATCTATGAACCCTCTCCAAACACTGTATCTGCTGGTGACTCATCTCGAACTTCCCAGCTTTCAGAACTGTAAGAAATAAATTTCTGGTGTTTGTAAACCATCCAATCTATGGCAGCCCAGACCGAACAGTAGCCCATACTTATAAGAGCTATTTAGTGACATCAGCCCCTTGCCCTTTCCTTTCAATATAGAGCCCTCGGAAGTCCTATGGGAACGATCACTCCGGCATGCAGAGAAGGGCAGGACGTCAGTGGGTTCATGTCAAAACCTGGGTTCCCCTGAGCTACTACTCCAGCTCAAATGCTGGTTCCACCATTCATTGGCTGCCTGGCCTTCAACCCGTCACGTCATGTCTTTGAGCCTCTTCCTCATCCAACAACTGAAGAGATTGGGTTGGGTGATTTCTAAGTGTTATAAGCCTACTTCTCTTGAAACCATTTTCAAGATCTCTCAAAATCTCTCTTGGGCTCCCTCAGTTCTGAGTTAAAGGAATATACAGTTGATCCTCATAACTCAAGGAGTCCACATTTGCAAATTCACTTACTGGCTAAAATGTATTTGTAACCCCCAAACCAACATGTACAGCATATTCTCAGTCATTTGAGAACATGCACAGGGCAGCAGAAGATCTGAGCAACCTGACATGCACGTTCCCAGGTAATGTCAAATACAGTGACCCTCAGCCTCCTTTTCAACTCCTATACTGTCCTGTTTTGCAGTCTATTTAGTGTTGCATTTTTTAAATTTTTATACTTTTTCATTGGTGATTTTGCTGTTTACAATGGTCCTCAAGCATTGTGCTGAAGTGCTGTCTGGTGTTCCTAAGCTCAAGAAGGTTGCGAGGATCCTTATGGAGAAAACATGCCTGTCAGATAAGCTTCATTAAGGCATGAGTTACAATGCTATTGGCTGTGAGCTCAGTGTTCGTAAATCAACAATATATGTTTAATAAGGTATCTTTAAACAGAAACAAACATAAAACAAGGTTACATATTGATCAGATGATGAAAAAGCCGTGAACAGAGGCTCCTTGGGGAAATCCATATTTCCCCTAGAAGCTGTGGTTCAGTATTTGCTAAGTCGGTATTCGCAGTGACTTCACAGAGCGTAACTATTGTTAATAATGAGAACCGACTGTATACTCAGGCCAGACTGCATGCGCAGCTGTGTAACCGGCATCCCCGAGAACAGTACGGTGTGCAGCCGGCCCAACCCTCTGCTGCAGCACTGCCCATGAGATATGATCCAGTTAGAACGAACGCTGGTGAGAAAACAAAAATGGAAACTTCTACCCTTAGCCCATCTGAAATTAAAAAACTTTTCTAGCCCTTTTAGTCTGTGCTCCTGATGAAATCATTGCACATGACCCGGGCTGCTGACCTGGGTGTACCCACCTGGGAACCTGGTGTCCCCAGGAAGGCTTTCCCTCCATCCTGCTTATGTTAATACAGGTATCCTAAATTTTGCAAGAAAAAAACCAAACCCAGTGTTTCTAAGCTTCCTCCTCAGATCAGTCTGTAACTGCCATTAATAATTACAGAGGGTGCCCCCATGAGTGTTCTCCACAAATCCATTGCAGAGACACCAGGCAGTAACAATGAATAATGCAAGCATGCACTTGAAAATCCTACTAGGAAGATATACTGAGAGATTTGCTTTTGAAAGGAGAGGAAATACAAAAGCAAAAATAGGGCAAAAAAAGTTTTTTAAAAGGAGGAAGATAGAGAAAGAAAGTTGTAGAAACAAATTCTACTTGAGAAAGACCAATTATCAGCAAGGTGGATCAAAATTTGTTTCATTTTTCAAGTTGGGGTAAGTTCGGGGGTTTTTTTCTTTTATAATTTGTAACTATATGTCTCTCATATATAGTCAGCCAATCACATCACTCGTGGTGTAACAATTTCATACAGTTAAACCCTGCCAGTATGCAATTATTCTTTGAGACTGTAAACATTAGTGTAAAATAAAAGAGTACTCTTCTTAGACTCTGAACTCAGATGTGGAGGCTCAAATCCCACGGATACCACTTTAGCTTAATGGTTGCCAGTAAGTGGTTTATCTTTTAAACTTCAGATTCCTCATTTGTAAAGTGGGGACGGTAACAGCACCTACTGCATAAGGTCGTTTTGAGAATTAAAATACTTTATATAAAGCACCTAATACCATACTTAGAATATGAAAAATGTCATTTATTAATGCATCAAAATTAGTAAACTGCATGCAGATCTAGGTCATATGGGGGCTTTAAATCAGAACGGAACACATCTGACAGAAACACCTTCGGAGTTATCTGTCATGGAAGGATTGATGCAGGCAAGAGAAAGAAGAGAGAACAGCAATTTTCTTCTGAGTTTCTCAGGCTCTCCACTTTTCTTCTCTCATTGCTAAGTAATGATCAATGACTTCCCAGAGACCAAAACTAATCCCACAAGTAAAAATGATGTGATTACAGGACCGGCACCTGGAAGCCACAATAATGTCCCACTGATGTGAGAAGGGACAAGTGACAAGAATATAAATTTGAGTAGCAGACAAAGGGAAAAAACCTCTGAGGCCAAATCTCCACCATAAGCAACTAAAAGGAGGGGAAATAAAGAATTCTGAGGCTCGGAGAAAGAGATGCTACTTCTAACGCGTCTAGCAGCTCTCATCCAACCATAACAATAAACCAGTCTCGGAGGTTATGTTCCATAGGAACCTATCCAATAGCCCTCACGGCAGGAATACTGATAATGGAATCCTAACTTTAAAATCACCATGTCTGAGGAAAGGAATCATAAAATACAGCATTAAGAGAAGAAAAAACCCAAATACTGGCATCAGCGTAGCAGAGACCATCATGCCCTCCCAGAGGCACGGTTCAGGAAGCCTCCAGGTCAAATAGTAAACACTCATGGGAGGGATGAACACGGATAAAAAAAGGAAAAGAAGCCAACACAGAGCTTAAGATACATTGCGTTGCTGTCGTCATTGATCATTGATCAAGTGAGTCATTTAATTGTGCTCTTTCTCTCTCCATGTAGAACATAATGGAATCATGGGATTTGGAAAGATCTTTTGGTTCATCTAATCCAAACTTCTAACATGCCTGTGAACCCTCAACATATACCCATGAGTTTAAGAAAGGTGAGAGAGTTGGGAAGGGATATAAGGGTAGTCCATAAAAACATAAACTGGGTGTGAGAATCCCAATCCACAGCCTCACACTATCTCGGGCGTTAACAGGATCGGTCATCTGACACCTGCTCTGCTCTCAGTCTATCAGCCTATCCACTGCTGGTATCGCTACCACCCCTCCCTGCGCCCCCGCCGCTGTGGATCCCACGGAATGCTGACATTCCTGCCAACACCTCTATCTTTCTCATCCTTGTACTTTATCACATGGTCCCCCACAAGCCACTAACTCTGGATCAAACCTAAAATCTGGTCTCTTGGGGCTGCTGCATACAATTAGACAAACCTTGCATACTCCTATATTGGATTCCACTTCAGATTTGTGATTTCACTTAGCAGCTGGACCCTTGGCCAGGTCATTACTCCTTTTTACTTGACCTTTGTCTCTCCCTCTGTCTGAGTCCAACCCACAAGCTACAATGGTGAGCGCTTCCTGTTTAAAGTTGGGAAAGAAGAGAAGGTTTTGAGGGCTGGGTCCTGCCACGGATTTTGTATCCAAAAATCCATTTGCAAAATTGCTGAGCTGTGGAAAGACAAGAACTATAGTAAGAAAGTACAGCTGAAGTTAATAAAGAGGCAGAGAAGCTGATTATACGCCCAACTGGAGGTGTTTAGATTGGCTTACAAATGGAGAATGGGGTGAGCAATCAGAAATCGAGGCACTAGAGAACCAAGTGAGGTGTAAGTTCAGCAGGCTGCTCCAAATCTGAACTTGTAAGTATGTGACTACCGAGCAGACCCGGGCCTTCTGTGCAGGCCCCGGCATCGGCTCCGGGGGCCTCGGGTAAGACAAACCAAGCTAAGATCCCTCCCATTCCACTCAGTGGTTCTTCCAACCTGAACTCCTCTTTACGAACCCTCAGTCATCAGGTGCAAACCACCCCAATTACGCCAAACCACTCGCCACAGACGCATCTGAATCTTCTTCTAACCTGTTGTCCCTTCTTTTTTGCTTCTCAGGGGGAGATATATTCCTCCTTCTGTCATGGGCAAATCTCTGTCTACTCTCAACCTACCCTCTTCTGATGCATAAATTACCTAATGAACCTATAACTGCCCCTCTCTCCTGCATCTCCAGACATTCCTACTCCTCTAGATGTCTCCTTATCTTAGCCCAAAAAAGTGCCTATAATTCTGAGGTCAAGATTAAAACTGAGTTCGTCATTCAAGCACTCACTACACAAAACTGAGAGTGCTGCACTGCTGGACTGAAAGCCCTGAGCACCCCCAATGCAGAACACTGCTCGGGCCGGTGCTTATATTGCCAGAGATGCTTTTTTTTTATTTTTACTTTGTTTTAAGAAAGCGCACATCATGGACCACCAAACCAAGACCTGATTTCTTACATAAACACACACCTAATACTCCAAAGAAATAGGAATGAGGTTCTTTTCCCAGCCAAAAAGTCAATTAAAAGTCAATAGCTATTGGCTGCCCCTTCTGGCTCCCTACATCCTCTTCAGGGGACCTCTGGTCTGCACAAGGACACCTAATGGTAGGAGACCTGGGGAAACCCACCGAGAAACACCAGCCAGCACTGATGGGGCACCAGCCTTGCAGACCTGAGTCGTACACAGTAGGACAAGGCAAGGGGATTTTACAGGCTAAGTCGGGGACCACACTGAAATAATAGAGCTTTAAACAGTCTATTTAGTGAGTTCATTTAATAAAACAAACTATACCCCTAGAGATGGTCCCAGGTACCTATTTATCAACAACTACTTAAAACCATGCTGAACTTATTTCACAGTGCTTGATTTAACTCTAACTAATGCTGGTAAAATAATTTCAGATGTCCCCATTCTTGTAGGCAACATGTCTGAATCAGTAATTAATAGCTAACTTTCTTTCATCCCACTTCAAACTGTGCTACTAGTCACTTAATACCACTGGGCTCCCTGGCACGATGCTCTCCTGCTCCAGTGTGGTCTGCACTGCAGTAGGTTTCAGCCCTGAAAAGCAACTCAGAGGTAAACACGCCTTCCTAATACCAACATATCATCTTCTCCGAGTGGCACAAACTTGGCTTCTACCTATGCTGCTTTTATTATAAAGTCTTAGCACAGACATTTTTAACACAATAGTCACTTTTCTCACCAGACTACATAATTCCTCTATAATCATAAAGACACAAACACATTCCTCACTTTATACCAAAAAAGAAAAACAAAAAAAAAACAAAACAGTATAACAAGTCTATATACACAGGCGGGAATGGCAGGGGAAAGAATAAAGAAAAACCGTCTGGGTGGGTGGAGGAGCATAAGCAGAGCTGAGCTGAGAGGGAGAGTCTAATATAGCTGTGTGTGGCTTCATAAAATAGTTGAGAAGAAGTTTCCTATACATTTAAATCCCTATATCAAATCCTATGTGATTGCATATCAGTATCAGAATTTTAATTCTGGAAAGGGGGAAAATGGAAACAACTGTACTTGAACAACAATTTTTTTTAAATATGTTATAAAAAGTAAATGAGGAAAAAAGAATTATTCCTCTTTAAAAATTTTTCACCAAAGGCACGATGAAAGCACATGAGAATGAAGTAAATCTTCGAAAATTGTGTATCATAAGAAAAAATATAACTTTTAGTCCACGTGTTAATAATATGTAAAAGAAGTCAGAAAATATCAGAATCAAAAACGTGGTTTCTACAGTACTATCGCTTCATGGCTAACAGATGTACTGGCTACTAACACGAAAGCTTCCAGCAGACTCTCCCTGAAGCTGCAAGCTGCCTGAGCAGACAGCCAAGTCTGCCCCGGGACCGTCAGGGCCTGGACCCAGGGCAGACGCTCAGTAATGGTCTACGAATGAATGAGGTTAATGAATGACTGATTATTAAGTTGAATAAGATTTAAGGGTTGGTTACAACTTTCACAATTTTAATGTTTTGAGACAGAAGAATGGAACTAAAACTAAAGTGTGAACCAAAATGATTCTGGAGATAATGGAGCTCAAAAAGTGTACAAGTACTGATTTGGATGGACTTGATTCACACCATTATCACCAGCAATAAGTAGGTGGCACTGAGTTTGCAATCAGTGCTATTAAGGTGCAAAAGAATCTAGTCGATAGATTCCTCTATATAGGTGATAGATTCCTCTATACAGGTCCTATATTCCTATACCCTATCTGACACTTTTATACCTGAAGCTTAATGTAAACATTCCATTTCGGAATTCACTGTGCATCTTGTATGTGCCAACCACTGTACCCAGATAGTACTGGGTACATTAAAAAAAAAAAGAAGTTGGTCACTGTCAATAAGCAGCTTAAAAGTCTGGAATGGTGCTAGAAATATAAGCAAAAACAAGCCCCAAAAAGCACTACATACAGTAAATAGACAGATGTACAGGGGAGAGAAGTACGCAAGGAGGGATTAATGCAACACTTAGGGGTGAGGGAAAGCATCGTAAGGAGAACAGCGCAAGCAGAGCTCTGCTGGAAAGATCAATTAGAGCTGCCAGCCAGACAAGGCACAGAAGAGCAGGCCAGGAATCCAGGCAGAGACACAGCAGTGAGAAGCAGCTTCGTGCTTCGGAAAATCAATAAGTAGGTGCCATGGTGGAAAATGAGAGAGAGAGAAAAAAAGAATGGAATGTGAAGAGTTAAGAGCTGGGGAGACACTGGATTAGGATAGACCTTGGCAACCAAGCTAAGAAATTTGAACCTCATCCTAAAATCAATGAGGAACCACTGAAGGTTTTAGGCAGAGGGAGGTGAGGGGGCCAATTTTAGAAAGATTCCACTGGCTTCAAAACACCCCTGACTACCCCCGGCTCCTGAACTTCCCTTCTCCG
>PVJI01030770.1:0-13812 GCA_004026765.1 Micronycteris hirsuta
GCCCGATCAAGACGGCATAAATGATGTAAAACAAAATGGAGTCACTCACGTCCACCAAGACGGCTGCCAGTCAGCCAGGACACTGCAGTTCAGGTCATGCTGGACACATCTGGCAAGGGACACACTCTGGATGGTCAGAGCAGCCAGGTGTGCAGAGCGGGACCGCCTGTAGAGAGGCTCCTGGGGAAATTCCACGCCTTCCAGCGGGGGTGCCGAGCAGAACCGCCATGGCAGACGCCCATAGCCTCCTGGGAAATTCCACGCTTGGCGTCAGGGGGGCCAAGACACTTATCCAAGAGATCCAGAAGGCGGAGCACCCCACTTTGCAGGTAGAACGGAGGCAGGCTCCACAGCACTGCTGAGACAGCCGAGCTCCTCACACCAGCGTGCTGCTCCCCGCCAGGCTGATCTCCCCTGGCATCGGCCGGTGGCGGCTCTGCCCTGCGGGACTGGGGACTGGGTCTGCCCTGCTGCCCACCTGGCTCCGGAGAGCCTTCCTTGCAAGATGCTGAGAACTCCCTTGCTCACTGTGTTGTCTTACGGACCTGCAGGCTAAGACTTTGGGACTCAGGTTCATTATCCCCCATTATCTGCTGGGTGCGTATGTTATATTTCTCTTAGACCATTGCAGTGTGAGTAGGATATTAATGTATGTTGATGTTCTACTTTGAGTGAACCTACCTTCAGTAAACGCTGGGTGAATAGCACAGTTACTGTGTGTGACTCTTGTCTCTTCCTGGGTGTCGTGCTGCTCAGCAGGCAGCTAGCCGAGCAGTTGAACAGTCGCTCGTGACACAACTGAAATACCGCAGATGAAACACTGAGTTTGTCTCGCCGGAGCAGAGTGGAGGAGACGCGTGCAGGGCAGAAGGGCGCCCCTGGCCAGACTGAGTGAGTGCAGCTGACAGCAGCAGAGCAGAGAAGTCTGGCTGGAGAAGGGCCTGGGCCCAGTGTTCTCCCACAGCCACGCTGCTCTGCTTCACAGTTGATCTGGCATCCTGACCTTTTCCTGAAACCAAAGCATCTGGCACTTGCACACGCCCCTTGTGCTCCAGTTATCTTCCTATTGGCGCCTGAGGGTCCCAGGTAAGTCTCTCAGATCCAGGTCCTCCCACCCTTGTGGCTGAGGTCTCAGCGACTTCATTAGGTTGAGGTAGGGGACCCTCATTTGGTGACCTCGGTTCATGAGTTTAGACTGAGGGCCCCTCCATATGATTTGGGTTTGGTGCTGAGGAGGGGTATCCCTCAGTCATGCTTGGCACCAGGGAGAGCATGCCTCAGGGAGGGTTTTTCTCTGTAGCACTTGGTACTAGGAAGGTTATCGCCTGGTTGCTTTTGGTACCGGCAAAGCTTTCCTCCAGGTGGGGACTAGGCCTGTCCACAAGGTTTGTGAGGACGCTCACGCTAACAGACACTCAAAAGGGTGCCTTCATAAGAGTAAAAGAGGGCGAACCTATGCTCCAAAGTTTCACAAGCCACTCGGCCACGGTCTGGGACTTGGGTTGAATACATGTACCAGAATGGTGGTCCATAGAACTGCAATTAGCTAGGCCTCTGGACAAAAGTCCCATGAGATGATCTCAGGCTTTTTTGGCCAATAGGAGATTCCTTTGAAACCCAAAGCTTGTTTCATTGGGTGCTCAATTGGAACAAAGAAAATACTATACTTTCCATAAATAATGGAAGCTTTTTGGGGTTTTTTAAACCGGTGATTTGAGAGCTCTGAATAATCAAGAGGCTACTACTGACTCCCTTAAACTAAAGCAAATTCAAAAGTTGGGTAAATGCCTTGATACATTAAAGAGAACACCAGTGCCTGCGAAACTGGAACAAAAGGGGGATCATGGGAAAACTTGTCCTCTGACCCGTGGGCTTACGACTCTAAAGCAGGGTTTACTAATAAAAACCTCAGAAGATCCCTCACCAGCACCTACCACATCTCTTACCACAATTGCCTGCCCTCTGCACCTTTCCTTGTACTTCTGCAGCCATTTTCAGTCTCCCCCCTCCCAGAAAAATCCGCCCCTTTTCAAACTCAGGCCTTGGGGAACCACTCTCTTCACTTTCTGAACTTCCCGCCTTGATTGTGCACACTGCTTTCCATTTTCTTTTAGTGTGTTTGTGGATTAGTCCACCTTAAGGGGAAACTGTAAAGGAGAGACTCTCAAACCCCTCAGAGACAATGAAATGCATTCTTTGATTCCAAAAAAACATCTTTATGTATTTTTTTATGTTGCAACATTTTGAAAATTTTATTTATTGATTTTTAGAGAGAGAGGAAACAGGGAGAAGGAGAGAGAAGAGCAATTGATTTGCTGGTGTGTTACAGAGCAGGGCCAGAGGGCACACCCAATGATACCCAAACCCCGCACCAGGTTCATTATGCTCACCGCTAATGGAAAGACGTCTCTCAATGCCAGAGACTGGTGAAAAGGAAAGGAATTATTTATTTACAAGTTATGCAGGCTTGGAGTAATGACTTAAGGTCTCCTTTAAGATACTAGAGTTCTTTGGAATACCCGTTCTCTAGAATACCCACAAGTGCACACAGTCCTTTCTTTTCCCCTCTGCCCAGTCCAGGGTACTGTATCTCAGGGAAAGAAGTAGAAGTCCGTGATTCAGGCAGCCCCTCGGTTCCAACACCATCCACTGTGTCGCCACCACAATCTCCAGTTAATCCAAAACCATGTGGCACCTTCTCATGGCCCACCAGCAAGAGTCCTTTCACCCCTTTTCTTCCAGGCAAAGTCTGTCCTGCTTCCTAGGCCATGTGGCAAAGGAAGGCTCCCAAAGCTACGCGGTCCTGCCTCTGTCTCTCAGGCCCAGGGGTCCCCACTCCTCCAAAGCCTCGTGGTCCAGAGAGCGTTATGGCTGCTGTGCCTGGGTTTAAATACCCGCGCCAGTCTTCCTCTGCAGCCCCATTTCCGACTCCTCCTCCAATCAGCTACACCTGCCAGCACTTCATATTCTTCTAGCTGTATTGGGCTGCCATGTTAACTGTGGGCAGGTGTGGCCTCATGACACAGAGCCAATCATCTCCAAGCTCTCACGCAGGAGCTGTGTCCAGGGGGCGTTGCCTCCCAGTTACATCTTGGGTGGCAGTCACTTCCCTCCCTCCTGGCTCAAAGCACGGCCACAGCTATTTAACATATCTATGAAACCAGTTAAAGGTTATAGATATGTTAAATGATCATGCCAGAGATTAGCTGCAAAGCTGCTGCCATACAAAACAGCTCTGAATGGTGCTGCTCCAGGAGTCCCATCCCCACCAAGTTCAGACCTGTGGGGGTGGGGACATCCTATATATATTTTTCTAATATTTCCTGGACACCTTGAGTTCTGGACCCCATTACAAATCCCTATTTGGGCCCCCCTCTTGGCTGCACCCTGTTACAAGTGCATTCATTTATGTATTAATTGATTGATTCTGGTATGTGCCCTGAATGAGGAATGAGCCTCCAACCTTGGTGTATCAGTATGCTGCTCTAACCAACTGAGCTATAAAAACACCTTAAAGGAATTCATAGGGCACACAAAAATTCTGGCCATCTGAGCCAATCCTCCACGTGGTCCATCTGCCAGTGTGTGGCTTTGTCTGTCTATTACAGAGAATCGTATCTTCCTATTGCTAGATAGTAGTACCAAAATTTATCTGGCAATACAAATGTGGATTGTCAAAGAGCCCTGTTCAATTGTCTTAAATGAGCGCTCATACAAACTGCAGTATACCCAAACTAGCCCAGTTGCTTTTCAAGTGCACATAGTTTAGGGTTGATGTTAGGGTGGTTGGTGACACAGGCTGTGAAACAATTCACAGAGAGAAGAAAGTGTAGAGAACAAAGTTTATATTCACTCTCCAAGAAAGGAGAGGGGCACGGTGTGGAGAGATACGTCAGCATGGAGTGGTGGGGCTTTGAGCTTTTATTGGACTATAATTGGATTAAAAAAGGGTGGAGGGTCCCCTGGTCTGTTGGAAACACGAGACTACAGTTTGTTCCACTGTTATCTTCTGCCTCTGGCTGTGCGGAGAGGTTGGTTCTGTTCTTGCTTTCCAGTCATTTCCAGTCTTTGGGACAGAGACTCAGAAGAGTGAAATGGGAGTCATGTTTAAGAAGGTCACAGGTCTGCTCAGCAAACGGTGCCACAATAGTAATGGCTCTGGCTTTGCCCTTTCATTCCCCACTCTGGTCGTGTTCGTAATGGCCTGGCCCAGTTCCGGTTTGGGGGAGCAGGAAGGGAGGTCTCTTCTTCTGTAACTATTTCAGGCAGGCTAGGGACATAGAGCCGTCCATGACTACGGGTCCAGGTATGGGTTATTAAGGAGAAGAGGACAGAATTGGACAGCCCAAAAAGCAAGAGCTGTGGCTGGAAGCCATTTGTGGAGGGAATCTTCCAGAGCCTGGATGTTCTGTTGGATGAAGAATATGAGCTATTTGAGGAGACATGGCCTAAAAACAAGAAGAAGAAGGCTGCTATAGGTCCTAGGAAGGGAATTAATAAGGAAAACCAAGACCAGATATTGAATTTAAAATCCCAGAAAGGGAGAGGCAGAGCAGTAGGTGAATTCTGTATGGCTGATACTGCATGAGTAGCTCTCAATAATTCCAAGTCAAAGGATGAAAAAATGAAGCATCAACTTGGAAGAAAACTAGAAAAATTAGGATTCAGTCCATTTGTGGGTGACAATTGGACACTGTGATTTCCACTGAAACACAGTTTCTCTCCCTAAAATCGCCCTCATTTTATCAAAGAGACCGCATCAAGCCCAGTGTCAGTTGGCCTGATTGTCTGCATAAAGACAACAAGAACAGTCGTAGATCATACAGGCTCTTTCAAATTCGCTTTGCTGGAATTTTACACGGAACCGTCAGACTGAGCTTCAGTCAGCCTCTCAGGGCAAAGAAGCCAAGCCACACAGTTGCCAGCTGGCTTTGTCTGAAATACCTATTAGTTTGAGTGGGTTCCTCAAGTTTTTGAGGTCCACAAAATGTCCTGAGGATTTTTAATTGTCACCAGTCAGGGGAGCAATCTTCGTTCCTAACCTGGGAAGAGTGCCATGAACCACATAACAAAGTAAGGTGCCAGGCTGTTTCTCCAAGGGGCTTGTAATGGCTTTGAGAGTCAATCTTAATCCCTTCAGGCTTTCTGGTGACATCCAGAGTCCAGGCAGGACTCCTTCAGTCATGACATTCCAGACAAAGACTCGGTTAATAAAACTACTTTTGGAAACCGATGCTGTTATGAAGAGAACATATGCAAACAAGCATATTGCCATGAAAACAATATTCATTCATTAAGAGTTGCCAAATTCTGGAGGAACTGGGTAGGGAGAAAAATATAGATGTTTCAATATTGCATAAAAGGGTATAATTTACAAATTGTTCTAGAGGAAAAACATTTCCTTATTTCTACAAAACAAAAAGATTTAAAATTAACAGTGTTTTGAACAAAGTCATAAGATGAACAATTATCTTTACTGCATTTAGTTCCATAAAACCAATATTGTCTGTGTTGATTATCCGCCAGTATTTCTGTAACTGCTCAGATGCCTGGCATTTAGAGCCGGTGTCTTTCTCAGGGACCCATTCAAAGATACATTTGCAAATGCATTAGAGCAAAGCAGTGACTTTATAAATTACCAAATTTAAAATGACATGGTTATAGATTCAATTAAAATGCAATTAATAAATAACTTTGCTTCTTTATAAAATATAATATTTCAAGATAACAATTTCTTGATAAGTAATAATTACTATGAGATGACATAATATAAAGCCCATTTTTCTTAGATTTAACATGTAATCTTAATATATATAAAGACCTATGAGTATGCAAGGTTTTAAAATGCTGCACAGGACTTGCCGGAAGTGTGCATTGAGCACTGGAGACAATACGCAAATTCCAGTGTGTGGGTTCCAAACACCCAGAGGACCACGGCTTGATGTCCCCACAGGGGCCATCACTCTTGGCTTGTCCAGCATCACCGACAGGACACCTGTTATCCCTGAGAGCTTCCTGTTTCAACTTGATTCTGAATCTTTGCAAGTTCCTCCCTGGGGCAGGTTGAAATTTCTAGAAAATCTATTTTGATAAAAACATATGTATATGAATAAAATAGTTATTATTATTCTGTTTGGCAAAGCTTCCCATGTGATCTTGAGCATATTAAATTGGCCTAATTAGTTCAAAATCTTCTTTTTTGGTGAGGAAGGAACAAATCCTTGAGGCATTCCAGGGGCCTGTTGGAATAACTCAGTTACTTCTCAGTTTTTAAAGCTGAAACTTGGAGAAGGTTGTCAAATATACTTAACCAAAAGATTATAATATAAACCTTTTGAAAAACAACACATTTTTGTTAATAACCCTAAAAGACACTAATCAAACTTAAAATCAGTTTTAATATCAAATATTTTTGTTCAGAATATAGGATTCTACTTAATCTATATAAGTACTTAATATTTTTAGGCCAATAGGGAATTATACTCTAATTATGCCATCTGGAGGAAGAAAATGCACCACGTGTAACACAGAGACAGATGCATGTCGTGTAAGGACCACACACGTGAAGACTGAACATATAAAGACCATACATGTAAATTGAATTACTAATTTTTGTAGAAAAAGTATAAGATTTCTCTTGTTTGCTTTTGACTACTTTCAAGAAGGCTGGGAAAGGAATGGAAAGTCCTAAATACTAAGCAAGGATACTTGTTGAGACTCTCAGTAAAAGCTTTAAGGATTGTTAACGAGTGGTGGAGACCGGCAAGCCCAGCAGCAGGGCGTGGCTGCTTTGGCCCCCTGAAGGGCCCCCTGCTAACAGAAGACGGGGATATGCTCCAGATGGAGGACCAAGAGTTATAGTCCACACCAGCCGAGAGATACGAAGCGATGGATGTGTTTCCTGTGTCTGAAGGCGGCCTTACCAATGGTGGGAGCATTATCCAGATGCCCTGGGAGTGGATTTACCCCACTCAATAGAAAGCCCGTTTGAGAAAGAGAGAGCATGTTAGAGAGAGAAAGCCGTTCGACCCGTGGATGTGTTTACCCCATGCCCTGAGGGTGGCCTTCCCAACAACCAGAGCACCAAACAAAGGAAAAGGAATAGGTCCCTTCAAATGTTAGAGGTGGTGGGTTCCTGAGTCACTGGACCTCGAGTCCCAGTGGTCACCTGGGGACAGTCATGTAGTGTGACTCCATGTCCAGAGGGCAGGCTTACTTTCTATCTCAGCATTGACAAAACACATTTTTTTCTTGTATTATTTTTTAAGATTTCATTTATTTATTTTTAGAGAGAGGGAAAGGGAAAGAGAAAAAGAGGAAGAGAAACATCGATGTGCAAGAGAAACGCCAATCAGCTGCCTCTCACAGGCCCCCTACTGGGGACCTGGCCCACGACCCAGGCATGTGCCCTGACTGGGAACTGAACCGGTGACCCTTTGCTTTGCAGGCCGGCACTCAATCCACTGAGCCACACCAGCCAGGGCGACAAAACACATTTTGATGAAGGATTTATTCTACAGTGGACAGGATTTATTCCCCATACCGATGAGGGCGGAGAAAGTGTAAAGAAAACAACTCCAGGTGCCACCAGAGTCATCACAGAATGTCACCAGAGGGAAATTAGGTGGAGGAAGGGGTACTGGAGCCTGAGCTTTCTTTTTTCAAAAATTTAAAACTTTCACAACCTCCACAAACCTTTCTGCAACTTTCACAAACCGTCTTATCCCTTTAGAAGTAATCATCTTTACAATAATTTACTTGCAACCCCTGCCCTTTAAAATTGCATTTCCATGCCTTATGCCTTCTATTATTAACACCATACAATTTCTTTCCAACTTCATTTGAACATAACTTTCAGAAGCCTTAATTTCACATGATGATTAAAAAGTAAACAATGGCATTCCCTAGATGGATTTGTGAACAGATCCCATAACCATTAGAAACAGGTTTCTTTACTGGCAAACACTCTGACTTTCAGGAAACGCACCTCCAATAAAACACAAAACATTTACCTTTCAGCTCCAAATTCACTCCACAGCCTCTTTGTAGTAAAAACCCAAAAGCAGGTCTAGCAATCTATGTTTTGGTATTTCATGTTTTATTGCCAAATACCTAGAGGTTTGATACCTTTTATCAGAATTTACTAATTTAGAAAGGAATGGCTGCAATAAATTAAATTGATTTGCTCAGATATAGCTAAGATTTTCCCCTTTTTGATAAGAATTACTTTCCCAAAATTTGTATTTAAAAAATGGCCTAGACAAGAGTTCTTGAAGAAGACCAGGTGTTTGCACTTCCAAAAGGTAGAGAAGGAAAAGCAAGCTTCTCTTAGAAGGATTTTGGTTTCATCAGGCAAGGGGGTGGAAAGGCGGCTTGAGTTTAAAATGCCACTCTTTTCTCTGCATTGAGATGCAGGCCCAATTTTTCCCAGGATTTAGCAGCTCCCAGATCTCCAGGAGGAGAAGTAGGGAGAGGAGTCACATGATGGGGACAGTGTTATAGTTATAAGATTCTGTTCATGGACCAGACTTCCCAGTCACCCAGTTTGTATCAAGGACGGGCCATGTTGCAATAGAAAATCAGCACTTGACCTTGAGGTTGGTAAGTCCCAGAGCCTTCAAGTTCTTAAGTAGACAACCCAACGGGGAGTCCCTGGACGGGGTCGATTGAGTACTGCCCATGGTGAGAACTATGAAAAAGAAAAGCGAAGGATATCTCAGGGAGGAGAACAACTGAGGGGGCGGAGGCGGGGGCGAGGGTTTGAGAAGGGGATCCCCGACTCAAACGGCCTAGAGGTCTGCACCAGAGCTGAGCATCCTCACACTTGAGGGCAGACCGAATATGAGGTTCTGCCTCAGAGCCAGGTGTCCCTGGGCCCTGAGAGCAGGCCGAAGCAGCAGGGAGATGGTTGGAGGTGTCCCTCCCAGCCAAAACCCTGTGAAAGTGGTAAGCCCAGTCCTGGGGTTCACAATGACAAGACCAGGGATAAGCTATCACTTTCAAGAGGAAATTCTCCTCCCCTCCCAGGTGATAACCCTCCAAATGATCTTCGTATCTATGATTCTGTGCCTGTTCTAGTTGTTGGCCTAGTTTGTTATTGTTTTTTAGATTCAGTTATTAATAGTAGTAAGTTTGTTGTCATTTTCCTGTTCACAGTTTTGATCTTCTTCTCTTTCTTAAATAAGTCTCTTTAACATTTCACGTAATAATGGTGTGGTGATGATGAATTTCTTTAGCTTTACCTTTTCTGGGAGGCACTTTATCTGCCCTTCCATTCCACATGAAAGCTTTGCTGGATAGAGTATTCTTGGATGTAGGTCCTTGCCTTTCATGACTTTGAATACTTCTTGCCAGTCCCTTCTTGCCTGCAAGGTCTCTTTTGAAAAATCAGTGGATAGTCTTACGGGAACTCCTTTGTATGTAACTCTCTGCTTTTCTCTTGCTGCTTTTAAGATTCTCTCTTTAAATTTTGGTATTTTAGCTATGATGTGTCTTGGTGTGGTCTTCTTTGGGACCAACTTGTTTGAGACTCTTTGTAATTCCTGGACTTGTATATCTATTTCCTTTGCCAAGATAGGGATGTTTTCTTTCATTATTTCCTGAAATGAGTTTTCAATTTCTTGCTCTTCTTCTTCTCCTTCTGGCACCCGTATGATTCTGATGTTGGCATTTTTGCAGTTGTCCCAGAGTGTTCTTATTCTCTCCTCATTTAAAATAACTCTTGGTTCTTCTTTCTGTTCTGGTTGAAGGTTTATTTCTGCCTTATGTTCCAAATCGTTGATTTGAATCCGGCTTCCTTCCCTTCACTGTTGGTTTCCTGTGCATTTTTCTTTATTTTACCTCGTGTAGCCTTCATTTCTTCCCTTATGCTTTTGCCATACTCAGTGAGTTCTCTGGGCATCCTGATCACCAGTGTTTTGAGCTCCGCATCTGATAGGTTGGCTATCTCCGTTTCGTTGAGCTCTTTTTCTGAGGTTTTGTTCTATTCTTCCACTTGGGCCATATTTCTTTTTCTCCTCAATTTGACAGCCTCTCTGTGCTAGTTTCTGTGTATTAGGTAGAGCTACTTTGATTCCCTGTCTTTGCGCACTTGTTAAGTTGCATGGGGCAGAGCTTTAAGTATTTGCCAGGGTGGGGTTCCCCACTTCATTGCTTTGTGTCTGTGTGGGGAGGGGTCAGAGAGGGGACAGTGCATCTGTCTGGCCTCTGGAGGCCTGCCCGCCTGTCACTTGCCCCAATTTCAAGTTGCTGTACCCATTTCCTGTGTGCCCCTGGCATCCTTCTAGCTGTTGCCCTGGTGGTGATTCCCAGAGTGGCTGCGTTTACCAACGTTCTAAGTCCCTGTGGGCCCTTTAGAGGAAACTGGCAGTTTCTTCTGCCACTCTAACCCCCACTGGTTTTTAGAGCCAGAAGTATGAGGCTGTATCTTCCTGGCACTGGGACGCTGGGCTGCACTGTCTGGCCTGGGTCTAGGATCCCTTGTTCCCAAGGCACCCCTCCTGAGTGTTATCCACCACACGTGAATGTGGGTCCCCTGGCTCTGCCCTCCTACCCATCTGGATGAATGTGGCTTTTTCAATCCTTGGTTGTCAGATTTCCATACAGTTCGATTTTCTGCCAGTTCTGGGTGCTTTTTGTTTGAGGTTAGCTCTGATTATTCTTGTGGTCACGCGAGGAGGCAAAGCATGTCTACCTGAGCCTCCATCTTAATTGAAAGTACAATATTACAAATATTTCTTAAAAATATCTGCTACGGGCCTGGCTGGTATAGCTCAGTGGATTGAGCACGGGCTGGGAACCAAAATGTCCCGGTTCGATTCCCAGACAGGGCACATGCCTGGGTTGCGGGCCAGGTCCCTGTGAGGGCCATGTGAGAGGCTACCATACATTGCTGTTTCTCTCCCTCTCTGTCTCCCTCCCCTCCCCTCTCTCTAAAAATAAATAAAAATAAAATCTTTAAAAAAAAAATATCTGCTACGGTCTTTTATCCTGGTATGCCATAAATTATGAAATTTAGCTCTAATGAATGGACTTAACATTATTTTGTTTTCTGCTTTATGGATAATTCTGTGATGATCACGTTTGTATCAGTATCTTGAACATTTATTCAATTATTTTAAAATAATTTCCTTCAAGTAAAAGGCCCATAATTGAAAAAGTACACTTTCTAATCTCAGAATTTATCAGAGGTTAGGTGGAATTCATTCCCGCACTCCTTTAACAGGTATGTGTTGTGCGCCTCCTAGGGGCCAGACCTAGAAGCGCAGTGGGCAATCCAAAGAGCATGCAGTGACTAGCTCGGATCCGAGTCAAAGCAGCTGGCACAGCGGTACAGGACGGTGAAGTCAGTACCTGCCTCTTTGCACTGCTGCTCTGCGCTTTTCGTCGAAGTTCATCGCGCCAGCAGCATCCTGCTCTGCCTGGGGCACATGGGGAGCTGCTCTGTGCCTAGCGGGCCCCACGACTTTGGCCTGTGTCCCAAACTCAGCTGGACGCTGGGCACAAGGAGACTGGTCCCTTTCTCTTCACCCCTGCCAAGGCCACGCCTCCCCACGATGGGCCTCCACTCTGGCTCCTCTCCTTCCCCCTTCTTCCTCTGAGCTCCGGCTGCCGGTCCCCTTTTCGCCCTGGGCCCACCCCTGGCTGGTCCGCCGGTCCCGCCCCTTTCCAGCGTCCCACCCCTGTCAGAGTTAGGTACCTCCCAGCTGCACTCCCAGCTCCTGCTGCCCGCCGTGCGACTACGTTGCTCCGCAGGCCTGGCGGCCCGCAGGTTGGGAAGCATTTCCAGACCTGCGGCTCCGGGATGGGGCAGGCGCTGGTGCGGCTGCCGCTGCTGCTGCTGTTGCTGCTGCTTCTTTGGCTCTTCGTCCCTGGGCTTTGGTTAGGCGGTGAGTGCGCGAACACGGGATCTGGGAGAGGGGGCGTGTGGCCCACAGGCTGGGGGTTGGGGGCTGGGGGCTGTGGCTAGGGAAGAAGGGCGGGCGGAGTTGAGGAAGTGAGCGAAGGTAGTGGAGGAGGGCCGGCGTTGGGATTACCGGGATGTGGGGGCGCGGGGCGGGCGCTTCAGTAGGCGGCGAGCGGGAGTGCGCCCAGCTACTGAGCAAGTTTGCAAATACTCCTCCAACCCCGGGTGGGACCCAAGGGAGCGCATCAGACCAGAGCCCGAGCGCCAGGACCGACCGTGTAGGCGGGTTACGTGGTAGGGGCGGGGGTCGCTGGGGGCCCCTTTCTGCGTGGAAGAAGTGGCGCTCCCGGGCGCGCTCTAAGTCCGCAGGTTTTCCACGGAGAGGACCATGATCACAGGTCTAGACAGGAATGGAGGGAGTGGGAGGAGGGAGACTTCCCTGGATCTCTCTGCGGGGCTGGACCCGCTTCAGCGGGAATTTGGAGGGCCCCACAGCAACCTTCCCAGGGATCTGCGCCCACAGATGCGCAGGGTGCAGAGTTGCGGTGGCTCTTTGGGCCCAAAGGACCAAGGCCGGAGCCGGGGAGGGGTGGCCTTCAGGCGGCTCTCACTGGGCCCCGAGGGCAGGACTCCCGCCCCTCTGCAGCACGGCCTGTGGGGGTGCGGGGCCAGGAGAACAGGGCGCCTTCTGTGCTCCTGGCACTGTCCGACGGGATGCCGTCTAGGTTCATCCCGGTTCAGCCACGTGTGCCCACAGGTATTCCAGTGGAGTCGCTGGCAGGGTGGGCGCAGGCCCGTCAGTGATCAGCGTGGGGCGGGGCGGGGGTTCTGCACCCACAGGTGGTTTGTGGGTGAGGGATAAACAGTGGAGGAATCTGGTTGAGATCCGCTTCTGGAATCAGGGAGAAGCTAAGCAGGCCTTAGCAAAAAAGACAAAGAAAAGAGGCGGGGGTGGGGGTGGGGGGCGGTGTGTGTGTGTGTGAAAGGTTTGCTAAATAAACACATCGCAGGCATTTTTCCCTCGCTAAACTATTTCCATCCAGCGTGTGGATTTTTTTGACGATGAGTATGGCTGCGTCGCTTTCGCCTATTAGAGTCAAAGGTGTTTTTCAAGAATACTGGAAAGTGCAAGTAGCCGTTAGACAGTTTACTTAAAACTTTTTCCTTTGACGATTTCCTTTGAAAGGTCAGTTGGTCAAATGAATAATTACTTTTTAAATAGACTTCAAAAAAAGATTTTATTCATTTATTTTCAGATAAAGGGGAAGGGAGGGAGAAAGAGAGGGAAACACCCACCGATACTGGAGAGAATCATCCATAGGTTGCTTCTGCCTGGATCCCAACTGGGAAGTTGGCGGGCAACCCAGGCCTGTGCCCTGACCTGAAACCCAATGGGCCACCTTTGGATTTGCGGTTTGCCGCCTGATGCCCAGCCCACTGCACCGCACTAGTAAGGGCCGAATGAAACGTTCTTAAGCACTGCCTCTTTTTGCACATTAGATTACATCTAAGCAATTTATAATTTGGGGCAACACAGCAATTTGAAACAAACATCAAAAGACACAACCTGTCAAAGAACTAAAACAAGCCGGTTCTCCACCCCACCCCCCAAAACCCTCAAAAATTCCTCAGCATTTCTGCCACACCCATTTCTCATAATCTGCCCATCAGTTATTAATATTATTATTTTACTAGTGAGGGCTGGCCATAAGTAGTTTTAGAAGTAGTGAAGGTAGAGAATACATTGGAAAAGTAATGGAAATAATAGTTTTGGTATAAGATATTTAAAGAGAGTGCTTTTCTAAGTTTTTAAAAAGTTGTAATAAAAAAGCTTTTGTAGCTGACAGTCAGCTTTAGTCAGATAATCATCAAAGGTCTGTTACGATCCGCACAGCAGGAAGAATGAA
>PVJI01030771.1:0-13945 GCA_004026765.1 Micronycteris hirsuta
AAAACGGTTTTGAATGACATAACGGCAAGTATGCACGACCGGAGCGAGGCGATGGGGTGGGGGGTGTGGCCGTCGGGCAGTGTGTGGGACTGAACTGACATTTTTACCAGACCTTAGAAATCCTATACAATAACTTTTTTTGCTCTCATAGCACTTAAGCTATCATTCACAGGGAATGGATGACTGGAAAGTTATGTTGTTCAGGACTTCTGAAATACACTACCACAGAACCTCCTAAATGAACCATCAGTGTAATTACAAAATACATCGGCATGACTCATGGCAGAGATGCTCCAAACCAAAGCTGGAGAAAGACATCTTCACCCTTGACTGCACACGTTAGAAGCAGAAGCTGGAAATAGACAGGTTTTCCACCTGTATAAGGAATCTAAAATGGTCCATGAAATCCAGGCAAATCCAAGAAATGAGCCCGTAGACATATCTGGAAGGGCACGCGCATACAATGATAGTGCTGATAGTTTACTTTCCTTTTTGGAATACCTCTTGGGGCAGCATTATATGTAAAAATTGTCCTCCACATGCTTTAAAAAAGCTGAAGCAGACCAAGCAATCAAAAGTGATTTTCAGCCCTGGCTGGTGTAGCTCAGTGGATTGAGCGCGGGCTGGGAACCAGAGGGTCCCGGTTCGATTCCCAGTCAGGGCACATGCCTGGGTTGTGGGCCAGGTCCCCAGTGAGGGCCATGTGAGAGGCAACCATACATTGCTCTTTCTCTCTCCCCTCTCCTCTCTCTAAAAATAAATAAAATCTTTTAAAAAACTGATTTTCAACCACGGCTGCAACTTCTCAAAGCCTGACTGTAGTAGACTGCAAAGCCAGTTCAAACAAAGTGCACATAAAACATAATCATTGCTCCCTTTGCACTTAACCTGCAAACTAATCAAAAGGTCACTGGACAGTGCTGACATTTAGACGTTTTCAAATGCATTCGTAAATACTATTGCCATCAAAAGCCATGGATATTCCACTGGAATCAACCACTTTTCCTGCTGACGTGCACTAAGGTGTCATTCCTAAAAACGGCCACAAGACGGCAGCAGAGACCGACAGATAGAAAGTATATCCCACTAATGTCTGGGCTGAAAGGTTCCTTCGCTTTTTATCTTGAGATGCAAAGATAGGCACACTTTTCATTTTTCCCCCGCCAACATCACAGGAAAATGGCCTCAGCATTTTGCTCCACTACCCTCTTCCACCCTTCAGGCAACGTCACAATTCTATCATCCAACAACATTGTTATTTTTAGGAACACAGAGCTCTTCCCGGTACCTTATGTAGTCTTCCAGGGAATGGAAATTTCTCTCCACTCAGAGAACTTTAGAAAGACCAAACTCAACAGCCGTGCGAAGGTGCAAGATCTGGTGAGTACTGTGGATGAACCATGACTGCGCAGCCAGGCTGAAACCCTTTTCCCCTGGTCACCGAAGAAAACCGTGTCCTCTCAATTTATCCTGAAGTTTCTATGTCTTCTGCTGACAAATTCCAGGCTCTTTTGCTTGGATGGTGCTTTCCGTTGGTCCGAGGTGGAACAGTACATGTTACCAGTAACCTGCTGGTTTCCCCAGGAGCTCCCACTGCAGGACTCCCTCCCGATCCACCACAGGGGACTATCACCTACAATGGATGAAGACTGCCCTTTGGAGGGGCTGCTGGGGGGTGGTTCCTTGGTTTGACCACAATCTGTCCCATTCCACATGATTCTCAAATATCAACGATTCACACTCACCCCCAAATTGGCTTGGGAAAAGGCTTTCCCAACATTTCAGTAGATAATCACTTATGGAAATGTGATCAAAAAGGATCCCCTACCACTCAGCTTAACTTCTGTAGAACCCAAGTGTCACAGCGATTAACATAACCGTGCTGGTGAAAATGAGTTCTGATGCTAGATTAGGAAAATTTCAGTATGTCGCCGATCTCCCGTGTGCCATAATGTGATCTGTAGTCAGTAAACATCTGCCATGAATGACTCTCCACTGCAACGGATCTGCCTACCCGTGGGGCAACTGGGGACGAAAAATCTCCGGCATGAAACTTGCAATCCAATTCGGACACATTCCATCACTCGCTGCAACAGTTCCATACACACCACAAACCTTTTCTTGCCTGACAGTTGCGCTTCTGCCTTTCTTGAAATGACAAAGCTAAAGGGGCCGGAAATGTGGCTCCCGTTCATGCGTCTTCACTGGGAAAAGGGCCACACACACATTCTCCAGTTGTGAGGAGGTTTTCCTATTGGTCGCTGATAGGATGGCTGCCCCAACATCATCTAACAAAACGGTTTCAAGTGACGTTAAAGGCAAGTACGAGTGACTGGACCAGGTGGGGGGGGGGCAACGGTGGAGTGGGGTTGGGGACCGAAGCAATTTTGGGGCCAAATGGACTTTTTGGCCAACCTGATCTAAGGCAAGGTTCAACAAGCAGCGCTGCCTCGAAACTCTATACAGTATGTTTGGGCTCTCATAGCCCTTGTGCTAGCATTCAGAGAAGGGATGAGGACAAAGTTCTGTTGTTCACGACTTCTGAAATAGACTCCTCTGGAAGCTCCAATATGAATCACTATTACAATTATAAAATTGTGGCAGTGATTTCCACACGCGTGTAAACACGCAGTCCTGAGAATTTACACGTTTTGAGCACAGCTCCGTGTGATTCCCATGTAAGCAAGTGTGGATCATGTCTGTGGAATGGGAATTCTCTAATAGGAATTTGGCAAAGATGTATCTTAAAAAGTTCTGGCTTTCTGACCCCTGCATATTACTTTAACCTGGTCCTGCCTGCCACCGGACCTAAATTTACATCCTGATGCCCTGCTGTGAGTAATCTTACCCCTGTTCTGCTTAATCCCATGAATAATCAATCCAATGTAAATGTGTCTTAATGCCTCTAATAAAAGCCCCGGCTAAGCAACCCACGAGGTCCTTTCCCCAAGATGAAGGTGATGAAAGAGACCCGTGGCCGCCGGATTCTCACTTCCAAGCATGTCTCTGGGTAAGACTGATTCACGCGATCGGGGCGGTCCCCCCACGGATTTTGCGGGTCGAAATCCGCCACATAAAATAACTGGACCTGAACAATGCTAACAATGCTAGGTACCAAAACTTGAAAAAGAAATCTTCACCCTTGAAGGCACACGTTAGAAGCACAAGCTGGAAATGGACAAGTTTTCCACCCCTAGGAGGAATCTAAAATGATGAACGAATTCCAGGCACATCCAAGAAACGACCCCATAGACATGTCTGGAAGGGCACATAGATAAAATGATAGTGATGATATTTTACTTTGCTTTCTTTGGTATCTCTTGGTGCAGCATTATGTATAACTTTTGCCTCCCAATTGTATGAGGAATCTGCAGCAGACAAACTAAAGACAAATGATTTTCAAACACACATGCAATTTGACAAAATCTGACTCTACTACACTACAAAGCCAGTTCAAACAGAGGTCACATAAACCACGTTCATCACTCCCTTTCCCTTAACTTTCAAACCAGTCACAAAGTCACTGGACAGTGCTGAGATTTAGATGCTTTCAGATGCACTTGTAAATACCACTGCCAAGAAACGTTACTGATATTCCAATGGAATCAACCACTTTTCCTGCTGACCCGAACTGAGGTGTCATCCCCCAAAATGACCACCAGATGGCAGCAGAGACCGACAGTTGGAAACACTCTTACTATGGGCTTCACAGAAAAGTTCTGCGCTTTTTACCAGTTCGAGGAACCTAACAGTAAACGCGATCTAGGCAAAATTAAGGAAACAAGCCCATAAACATGTCTGTAGGGGCACACATGACATGAGAGCGCTTGTATTTGACTTTACTTTCTTTGAACTCTTGGTGAAGAATATTAGAAACATTTTACCTCTGCATTGTTTAAGGAAGCTGCAACAAAGCAAGTTACAATTTTCAAGCACACCTGAAACATAGAAACCCAACTCTTTCAGGCTACACAGCCAGATCCAAGAAACATCACGTAAAACACGCTAATCGCCCTGGCTGGTGTAGCTCAGTGGATTGAGTGGGGGCTGGGAACCAGAAGGTCCCGGTTCGATTCCCAGTCGGGGCACATGCCTGGGTTGCAGGGCAGGTCCCCAAGTGAGGGCCCTGTGAGAGGCAACCATACATTGCTGTTTCTCTCCCTCTCTTTCTCCCTCCCTTCCCCTCTCTCTAATAATAAATAAAATCTTAAAAACACACACACACACACGCTAATTGCACTCTTGGCTGTTAGTCTAGAAACCAGTGACAAGGTCACTGCACAGCCCTGACAATTAGACATTTTCACATGTACTTGTAAATACCCCTGCCATCGAACATCAATGATATTCCACTGGAATCAACCACTTTTCCTGCCGAGCTGCACGGGTGACATTCCTCAAAATGTCCACAAGAGGGCAGCAGAGAAAGACGCTTGGAACACGTACTATTGGCTTGGCGGAAAGGTTTGTTCGCTTTTTACGATCAGATGCCATGACAGGCACACTCTTCATTTTCCCCCAATAACATGACTGCATGATGTCATTGCCGCTTTGTTACACTACCCTCTGCCACCTTTCAGACAACTTCACCGTTCCATCGTCCCATGTTGTTGTTATCTTTCGGAGCAGAGCACTCTTCAAGGTGCCTTCTGCAGTCTTCCAGGGAATGAAAATTTCTCTCCATTAAGAGAGATTCGGAAAGACCGAACTACATGGCCATGCACCTTCTGCATCTTCTGCCGACAAATTCTGAACATTTTCCCACAGGCGGCTTTCAGTTGCTCTGATGGTAATAAACCGCTGGAATTCTGCAAGGAGCTCCTACCGCAGAACACCCTCCGGAATCCACCACGTACACAACATCACCTCCTTTGGATGAGGACCGCCCTTTGGAGGGATTGCTGGTGGTGGTTCTTTTGTTTCCCTCAATCTCTCCCGTTCCACATTCTTATAACATGTCAAGAATTCATCCCCCCTCAAACTTTGTTTTGGAAGCAGAATGTTTTCCTTACGTTTGAGTGGAGAACCACTTGCAGAAATGCTGTCGAAAGGGATCCTCCACCAAACCGCTTAAGTTCCGCGGAACCCAAACGTCAAAGCGATGAACATCACCATGCTTGTGCAAATAATTCCTGATGCCCAATTTCGATCCTTTGAGGATGCAGACTGCCTCCCGTGTGCCATAATGTGGTCTGTCCTCAGTGAGCGTCTGCCCTCCATGGCTCTACTGCAACTGTTCTACCGACTCATGTGGCAACTGTGCGTGGGAAATCTGCAGCATGAAACTTCACAATCTGCTTGGGACATGTTCCCTCACAGCACCTTCTCCATACACAGCACAAATCTTTTTTGCCTTACAATGGCATTTGTACCTTTTTGGAAACAACAAAGCCTACTGTGTCAAAAACATGGCTATATTCATCCATCTTCAGTCTGAAAATGGCCACACGAGTATTCACCAGTTTTGATGAGTTTTTTTAATGAAAGAAGATAGGACAGGGATCACAGTAGAGTCTCAAAAAATACCTTAAAATGGCCCTGGCTGGTGTGGCTCAGTGGATTGAGCGCAGGCTGGGAACCAGAGGGTCCCAGTTCGATTTCCTGTCAGGGCACATGCCTGGGTTGCGCGCCCGGTCCCCAGCGAGGGCCATGTGAGAGGCAACCATACATTACTGTTTCTCTCCCTCTCTGTCTCCCTCTCTTTCCCTCTCTCTAAAATAAATAAATAAAAAATCTTTAAAAAAAAATACCTTCAAATGAATTTCATGACAAATATATGGGACTGGAGTCGCATGACAGGTGCGGGTAGGGGGCAGAAGAAACCGACTTTGTGGCCAACCCGATTTAAAGCAATATTCAATCAGCATCGCAGCATCTAAATCCTATACAATCTGGTTTTTGGTTCTCATAGCAATTAAGATAGCATTCGCTGAGAATGGGTGACTAGAAAGGTCTGTCGTTCAAGACTTATTAAATGGACTCCTACACAACCTCCAACATGAAGCACCATTGAAATTACAAAATTACTTGACTTGAATGGCAGTGAAGATGCTCCTACCAAACTTGAGAAAGAAGTCTTCGCCCTTGAGTGCACAGGTTAGAGAAAGAGCTGGAAATGTACAGGTTTTGCACCCTTACGAGGAACCTATAATAGTAAACAAAGTATAGGCAAAGCAGAGGAAATGAGCCTGTAGACGTGTCCAGAAGAGCATGTACATAAAATGGAAGCGCATATATATTACTTTATTTTTTTTACCGCTTGGTGGAGAATTTTAAATAAATTTTAACTCCGAGTTTTTTAAGGAAGTTGCAACACACAAAGCAAACTATAAATCGTTTTCAAACACACTAGGCACTTGTAGAAACCCGAGTCTATTACGCTACACAGCGACATCCAAGAAATATCACCTAAAACATGCTTATTGATCCATGGTTGTTAATCTAGACACCAGTCACAAGGTAACTGAACAGTACTGACATTCAGACGATTTCAAATACACGTGTAGATAACACTGACATCAAAAGTCATTAATATCCCACGGTAATCCACCACTTTTCCTGCTGACCTGCCCTAAGGTGTCATTCCCAAAAATAGCCACGAGATGGCAGCAGAGACCGACACATGGAACGCATCTCAACTGTCAAAGATCCCTTCCAAAACTGGCCTTAGAAACGGGAGGTTTTCCTCACATTTCCGTAGAGAACCGGTTCTGGAAATGTGATCAAGAGGGTTCCCCTACCACCACACGTAACTTCTGTGGAACCCGAACGTCCAAGAGATAAATGCTGGCGCAAATAATTTTTGATGCTTGATTGGGATAATTTGAGTATGTCGTCTTTCTCCCACATGTTATAATGTGCTCTGCCCTCAGTGAACGTCTGCCCTCCATGGCTCTCCACTGCAACTGGTCTGTATACCGTGCAACAGCTGCGCACGAGAAATCTCTGCCATGGCACTTTGCAATCTACTTCAGACACGTTCCATCACTCACAGCAACATCTAAATACACACCACGAACCTTTTGTTGCCTTACAGTTAGCCTTGTACCTTTCTTGAAATGACAAAGCCAAAGGGGCCAAAAATGCTGCTTATGTTCATGCATCTTCAGTGGGAAAAGGGCCACACACACATTCACCACTTATGATGAGAATTTTTTTAATCACACGGTGATAGGGCACCTGCCATGATACAGTCTAATGCAACGGTTTCAAATGAGGTTAAAGATACGTATAAGCGACTGACCGGAGCCAGGTGATGGGGTGGGGGTGGGGCAGCAGTGGAAGAGGGGTAGGCGGCTGAACATGCTTTTTGGCTGAATGGACTCTTTGGCCAATCCAATTTAAGGGAAGCTTCAACAAGCAGCGCTGCCTCGAAACCCTATACAGCATGTTTTTGCTCTCATAGCCCTTATGCTAGCATTCACGGAGAATGGATGAGGAGAAAGGTCTGTTGTTCAGGACTTCTGAAATTGACTCCTACAGAAGCTCCAAAATGAATTGCCATTTCAATTACAAAATAACTGGACATGAATGATGCTAAAGATGTTAAAAACCAATACTTGCAAAAGAAGTCTTCATCCCTGAATGCACACGCTAGAAGCAAAAGCTGGAAATGGACAGCTTTGGCACCCATATGAGGAACCTACAATGGTAAACAAAGTCCAGGCAAACTCCACTAAACAAGCCCAAAGACAGTCTGGAAGGGCACATGCATGGAATGATAGCGCTGATATTTTACTTTGCTTATTTTTGTAGTTCTTGGTGCAGCATTATGTATAAATTTTATCTCTGCATTGTTTAAGTAAGCTGCAGCAGACAAAGCAATGACAGATGATTTTCAAGCACGCCTGCAACTTGTCAAAACCTGACACTAGTACGCTACGAAGTTAGTTCCAAGAAACGTCACATAAACCACATTCATCACTCCCTTTGACCTTTACTTGCAAACCAGTCACAAGGTAACTAGACAGTGTAGTCATTCAGACGCTTTCAAATGCACTTATAAATACCACTGCCATGAAAAATCGTTGATACTCCACTAGAATCAACCACTTCTCCTGCTGACCTGCACTAAGGTGTCATCCCCAAAATGGACACCAGATGGCGGCAGAGACCGACAGATGGAACGTATATCCCGCTACTGTGGCTGGGCTGAAAGGTTCCTTGGCTTTTTACCGTGAGATGCAATGACAGACACACTTTTCATTTTCCCCCGACAACGTGACTGCACAACGTCGCCACCGTTTTGTTCCACTGCCCTCTGCCACCTTTCAGGAGATTTCACCATACCATCGTCCCTCAACATTGTTCTTTTCCAATCAAAGAACTCTTTCCAGGGGCCTTCTGC
This sequence comes from Micronycteris hirsuta, assembly GCA_004026765.1. Taxonomy (NCBI): domain Eukaryota; kingdom Metazoa; phylum Chordata; class Mammalia; order Chiroptera; family Phyllostomidae; genus Micronycteris; species Micronycteris hirsuta. The sequence continues at coordinate 8,348 of PVJI01030771.1, forward strand.
AGTCTTCCAGGGAATGGAAATTTCTCTCCACTAAGAGAAATTCGGCAACACGGAACTAAACGACCACGCGAAGGTGAAAGGTCTGCTGAGCGCTGCAAGTGAATCACAACTGTGCAGTCAGGCTGGAACCGTGTTCCCATGGTCAGCACAGGGAAACGTGGGCTCTCGCCTTCTCCTGAAGCTTATGTGTCTTCTGCTAACAAATTCCCTACTCTTTCACTCTGGTGGTGCTTTCAGTTAGTCTCACGGGGAGCAGTACTTGTTATGAATAACCTACTGCCTTTCTGCAAGGAACTCCTTCTGTAGGCCTCCCCCCGAATCCACTACATGGGCAAAATCACCTGCTATGGATGAAGACCGCCCTTTGGAGGGGCAAGTAGCGGTTCCTTTGTCTGCCCACAATCTGCCCCGTCCCACATTATTCTCAAATAGCAATGATCCATCATCGCTTACTCACAACTGGACCTGAAAACAGAACGTATCCGTTATGTTTCAGTGGAGAAATGCATGTGGATATATGGTCAAGATGCAAACACCACCACTCTGCTTGACTTCTGTGGAACCCAAACATCAAAGTGAGTAATGTAACCAAGCTGGTGCAAACGATTTTCGAAGTCGGATTAGGATACTTTGAGTATGTTGCCTGCCTCCTGCGTGCCGTGACGTGATCTGTCCTCAGTGAACGTCTGCCCTGGATGGCTCTCCACTGCACATGGTCTGCCTACCCATGGGGCAACTGCGCACAAGAGACCTCCAGCATGAAACATCACAATTCAGCCCTGGCTGGTGTGGCTCAGTGGATTGAGCGCGGGCTGGGAACCAGACGGTCCCGGTTCGGTTCCCAGTCAGGGTACATGCCTGGGTTGCGGGCCAGGTCCCCATGAGGGCCATGTGAGAGGCAACCATACATTGCTGTTTCTCTCCCTCTCTGCCTCCCTCCCTTCTCCTCTCTCTCTAAAAATAAATAAATAAATAAATAAAATCTTAAAAAAAAAAAAAGATCACTAAGATTTAAAAAAAAAAAAAAACATCACAATTCACTTCAGACACGTTCCATCACTCACAGCATCTTCTCCATAAACACCACAGATCTTTTCTTGCCTCACAGTTGTGCTTGGACCTTTCTTGAAATTAATAAGCCAAAGGGACCGAAAATGTTGCTTATGTTCATGTGTCTTCAGTGTGAAAATGGCCAACCATACATTCACCACTTGTGACATTTTTATCACACACTGATAGGACACCTGTCACAATACAGTGTAACACGATGGTTTTGAATGAGGTTAAAGACAAGTCGTGCTATCAACCACAACCGCAACCCCTAATCCTAACCCCGAACCATGCCACGCACCAGACACCAGACCTGGGGTCCAAAGCCTGCGCCTGACCCCGGATGCCTGACTCTGGACATCATACTACAGAGAACAGTGTGTCCTCCTATTTAAACCTGTAAACCCTTGAAATGTAATCATCTGATGTCTAAAGCCATAAAGCAGGTTTCTGTGAAGCAAGTTACGTTAAATCAAGCCAATTAAACGATGCAATGATGACGGACATAAGACCTGAGATGCATGAAGTTGCTGCTGGCATATGAAGGCAAACTCTTCCGAAGCAAAATTGATTAAAGTAAATAAGTAAATGTCATGTCCTCCTGATTAAAAAATTCTGGGTAGCAGGAGAAAATAGTCACAGCGTGAGAAGACCACCCACAGAACTGAAGAAAATGGTTGTACATTATACTCTCAATCACGCTCTCTTCCACAACAAAGGACTTTAGGACTCGTCAATGAAGACACACCTATATTATCTTAAACATTTTATGTATTTATTTTGAGAGAGGGGGAGGGAGGGAGAGAGGGAGAGAAACATCAATGTGTGGTTGCCTCTCAAGCACCCCCTACTGGGGACCTGGCCTGCAACCCAAGTGTGTGTGCCCTAAATGGGAATCTAAACAGAGACCCTTTGGTTTACAGGCTGGTGTTAATCCACTGAGCCACACCACCCAAGGCAGACATCTATATTTCTGAAAGAACTTAAATAGTCCCTCTGGAAGAGAAGACATTCATACAAGTGGTGAAAAAAAAAAAACCCAGAAAATATGTTCAATGGCTAAATCGTGGCACAAATACCCCTTCCCAGACACTACACAGGCTATAATGAGAAAGCAAAACTGAAAAATTTTAATAATCACAAAAATTACCATGATTGACCATATTTCTTTTGGAAATGTAAAATACTGCAGACATTGTATACAATGGTTTGACATTTCCTCCAAAAAATTGCCCTACTGTGATCAATAACTCTACTTTGAAATATATAGCTGAGAAATTGAAAACTGATGTTATAACGAATCTATACAGGGTTATTCATAACAGCACTGTGAACAACAACCGAAAGGTAGAAAGTACTCAAATGTCCATCCACAGGTAAGTGAATAAACAAAATTTGGTTATTCTGTCACCAAAAAGGGACTGGACCCAAGGAGGGTTTGCCCTGGAAAGGTCTCATATGTGCAGATTCTTGACATCCTGTAGCAAAATTTCACAACACAAAACTAGAGAATTTTGAGAGTCTGTATATTAAATCTAAGGACAATGAAACAAAGACAGGGCTTCAGAGAGAAGAGGCACAATCAAAGCAATAAGAGTGAGCACAGGCGGAACTGTTTCTTGAGAAACAGAAAAGTTAGACACAAAGACAGTCCTTAGAAACAAGATCAGGGGGTTAGCCCGGGGCCGAGCTGCCGCTGCCCACTGCTCCGCTGCCTGCCTGTCTCCTGGAGACCTTTGGACATAAGGAGAAACAAAGCGAAGATATGCGGCAAAGGAGAGAAGGGAAAGCGCATGTGTGCTCAACGAGCAGTGCATGCTGGGTCCTTTTTTAAAGTTTTTCCTGTTTTCTAACATTGAGGACTTTAGAGGAGGTCTTAGAAGAGTAATCTCCACAGAATGCTCAGCTTTCCAGGGGTGTCTTTTGATGTGCTGGTGCAACAAAATGAACACGGAGTGATCGGGGCCCTTCTCTAGTGAATTTCTCCTTCAGAAAAGTCACCAGAGAAAGGCTGGGACTGAGGTGGGTCTTCCCATGCGTGGTCTGCAATGTGTGAACCATTGGCTCTCAAATGCCCTTGGCTGGGGAAGATAAGATCCTCAGACTTATTACCGGACTGTACATCGCTGTCCTTATTTAGTTATCAAACTCACTTTTCCCATTCCACTTCCAAGGAATTTTCCTACCTTTTTTACTAATCTGCCTCAACTCCATACACTTGGGGACTCATACTGGCGATGAATTTGACACAATGATCATCTGTTGACAGACACCAAACACCACAGCCAAACTCAGGATCCTCGACACAGACCTTTGACTCCGAAACCTGGACCCTGGAGCAGACATTAACCAGAACCAGGACTCCAGGTCCAAATCTCCAAACCCAAAGCTGTGCGCCCACACCCAAGCCAGACCGATCGGTTCGAAGGCCAAACACCAGATGCCACAGACTGATATCAGAACCTTAGTGTCAGATCCCATGCACTAGAACGTGAATCCTAAAGCTTCACCTGCACATGGACCTCGGATGTGAAGCCAGGACACAGAGACACATCCTAAGAGGTGCAAGACTGCAGACGCACAACCGAATACATTTTGACCCTGAAGCACAGGCCCTGGACACAGGACCCAGATCTATAACCAGGATGCCACGGCCAAAATTTGGAGTTGGGGCCAGATGCCAGGCCCCCGTTGCCAGAGGCCAGAGGCAGGAGCTGAAACGGATCCTCCCATTATAAACAAACCTGTGGTTCCATAAGATAAAAACCTTGTCTCTCCAAATACAAACTTCAAAAGTTTATCAAACCCAGCAGCAATAGGCCAAAAGACAGAGTGAACAAAAAGAATGCTAACCTCGGATGGCAGACGTCCATGATCTCTCAGTTGCAATGGGTTCAGGAATTCGCACTGTCTCACCATTCATTCCACACTGCCAGCTTTTCAAAACTGTGGGGGATTTCAAAGTGATTATTTTCTACAAACCTTGTCGGCTCTAACACCTGTGGGATAATAATCACAATAAAATAATTAGATCAACACAAGATATTCAACATTTAATATGTGCACAAGTACGAATGAATACCGGACAATGAGGCAAAATCAGGAATACAGGACACTTGGGAGAACGGGGAAATAGGGTCTTATAGAGGCAAAATGGGTGACAGGTGATTTAGGAAAAGTGCAGCATTCGTGGAATGTTACTTTTTGTTAGGCAATCCTCCGAACTATAGGACACAAGGTAAATTAATAAACTCTTCCAAATTACATTAACATAATCATTCACTGGAGAATAGGTTACTTTGCTTAAATTATTACATCTTGTGGCAATAGCAGCAGACACAGCCTGAGAGAGCAGCCAGCTGCCGGGAGGGCCTTGCATTACCCACAGGGGGGCGAAGGACTGACCGTCCTCCTCTGCCTGCAGCTGGCGGCGGGCAGCAGGGCCCACGAGCACAAGCCAGGTGACTGTGTAGCCCCAACCAGGAGGCAAGCCATGGCCACACGGGTGGGAAAATGACACTGTCAGGACCTCAGTGCTGCCAGGACTCAGGCAGACAGGATATGGGCGCGTTTGAAACACCGATGCAGTTGGGACATCGATGAGCCAGGACATCAATGCAGGACACTGACACAGACAGGACATTGAAACACCCAAGACATCTACACAGAAAGGACAGCAGCGCATTTCACGTAGTGACTTGGTCAAGGCATTGACTCAGACAGTGCAGAAGTGCGGCTGGGACACCGAGGGACTGGGATATCAACAAAGATAGGAAGTGGCACAGCCAAGGAATCTATGCAGGTGGGACAGCGGCGCAGCTGGGACATCAAGGAAGATGGGATATTGATGTGCAGGCAATGCAGCAGCATGTCCTCTGCATAGACACATATGGGACAGTGATGTGGAAGGGACACAAACAAAAACAGGACAGCTGCATGCTGAGGACATCAAGACAGTGGGACTTAGACACAACCACAATTTCGGCGAGGTTGGGACATTAGCGTGGTGGGGATCTAGGCACAGGAGGGGCATCGATGCTGCCAAGATATCGACACACAAGGGACACTGGACCGCAAAGACGTGGACACAGCTGAAACATGAACACAGGTCTAGCCCAGTCACCTGACGTAAAGACAACGCTGTTGTACGTGGGGAAGACAAGGAAAAATGAACTACAAAGTCCATTTATGTGAAAATAATAACACACACAACTAACTACCATTGCATTCAACATTTGTAGATGATTCACCACAGCTAACAACCTTTCCTTCTAGTAAGCACTAAGATGTTATTCTCAAGATGCACTTGAGATGAGAAGAGAGCCACACTTAGGACATTTTCCTAAGTGACCATAATGAGCCACAAAGCAAGATTAAACAAATTGCAAAGAACTAAAATTATATAGAGTATAATTCTTGCTCTAGTTGCTGTTAATGTAGAAATCAGGAACAAATGGTAATTAATAGGTCCTTACATTTAAAAGTTATGAAATATACTTCTAAATAGCATTGCAATCAACAGTGTTTGATATTCCACTGGAATCCACC
>PVJI01030772.1:0-13808 GCA_004026765.1 Micronycteris hirsuta
CCTTGAACTTGACCTTATCTGAGAAGCACTTTATCTGCCCTTCCATTCTAAATGAAAGTTTTGCTGGATAGATTATTCTTGGTTGTAGGCCCTTGCTTTTCATGATTTGAAATATCTCTCTCCAGCCCCTTCTTGCTTGGAAGGTCTCCTTTGAGAAATCCGCTGACAGTCTTATGGGGATTCCTTTGTAGGTAACTGTTTCCTTTTCTCTTGCTGCTTGCAAGATTTTCTCTTTATTCTTAATCTTGGGTAATGTAATTACGATGTGCCTTGGTGTGTTCCTCTTTGGGTCCCACTTCTTTGGGGTTCTCTGATCTTCTTGGATTTCCAGGAAGCCTATTTCCTTTGTCAGGTCTGGGAAGTTCTCCTTCATTATCTGTTCAAAAATATGTTCAATTCCTTGGTGAACTTCTTGTCCTTCTGGCAGCCCTCACCTGAGGGTCACTCTGTCCACCATGCCTTGTCTTCTGTTGTGCAGGTGTGGACAGGTTGTGTTGAAGCTGATTCTTCTGTGTGAACAAGGTTTTGAGGCTTCTCTCTCACTCTTGTTCAGTTGTTTGTTGTGGGTAATTTCTCTACCAATTGGTTGTAATTCCTGGTTGGTCCTGGATTGAGGTTAGTGTGGGTTCCACTTCCTCTTTCACCTTCTTCCATGGTTTTCTGTTGGTGGTTCCTTTGTTGGTGGATTTCCTCTTCCAGCAGGTGTACTGGTCTTTACCGTTCCCACCTTGCAAGTTCTCTGGAGCAGCAAAGTGAAATTTGTCTCACTGTCTCTGTTTTTTTTAATGACTCCTGTTTGTGTCTAACTCTGATCTTTTCACAGCTCAAGGTTTTAATGTCTCACCTGTGGGAAAAGAAGAGGGAAAATAAGTGAAGGAAGGAAAGGAGAAGGAATAAAAAAAGGAAAGGAAGGAGGAATAAAAAAGAAAGAAGAAAGGAAGAAGGAATTAAAATAAAAAATTTTAAATTAAAAAAAATTTTTAAATAAAACATAAAAGAAGGAAGGAACAAGGAATAATAAAGGAAAGGGAGGAAGAAGGAATAAAAAAGAAAGAAGGACAGAAAGGAAGAAGGAATTAAAAAAAAAAGAAGAAGCCTTCTGCTGGTTTTAAACCTGTCAGGCCTGTTCTTCTGGTCTTCCTGGCTGCATCAGGCTGGGAAGGTATTAGTTTCGCTTTTCTCCCTTCCTGAGATGCACTCTTCACTGTTGTCCAGCCTCCAGTCCAGTTCCTAGGTGCCCTTCTGCGCCCAGCCTAGGCCTTTAGTCTACTAGTTGTGCTGTCCTTGAGGTTCACCAATTAGGGGCAACTCGCATACCACCTTCTTGCTCTTTGCTGTCCTAGATGCTAGGGACTCTCAGTGCCCCTTTTGGGTAGTTTAGCCCCCGCACTGAGTCAGGTCTTTCTGCAGATTGCAGCTCCCCTCTGCAGGGTACTTCTGCCTTTCTCCTACAAAGCCAGTCGGCCCTGCAGGGCTCCGTGCACAGGGGCTGGGTGGGAGGCACTTCATCCCCAGTGCCCTGGGTGTGAGCTTCATGGACCTGTGTGCACTGCTCCCGGTGTTCTGGAGTGAGTGTGGGCGGGCCACTGCCAGGCCGTGGATCACCAGGTGTGCACCATCTCCGATTCCCCTGGATTGGGTGTAGGCAAGCCACTGCCGGGCTGGGGACCACAGGTTGCGCACTGTTCCAGATTCTTCTGGAGTGTGCACTGGTGGGCCGCCCTGGGCTGCTGATCACCAGGTGCACACCAACCGCGGGGCTGTGGAGGGCAGGAGCGTAGGAGGTGGACGGTTGCTGTGGAGAATTCCCCAAACAGCTGCGGAGTGCCTCTTTTTTTCTATTTTTCTTTTTGAAAAATTCTTCCTATTTAAGCCTGCGGGTCCAAACAATACCTGGCCTCTCACACAGCCAAGCCTGGCTCTCTCCCAAGAATTTTGCAGCAGACCCGGCAGGCACTGGGCGTGGGGCTGCAGCCCACCTTGGTCCCCATGCTGGTCCCAGAGACCTTATTGTCCCAAAGCACTCTCCTTACCATCCGATCTTTCAATGTCCCCTATAATTTGGGTCTCCAATCTTCATATATGGTGGAATACCATTGGCTGCTCGCTCTGTTCCTCAGAAGATTGGCTAGGTGTTTGTTTCACCAGTGGGCAGGGGGACATGGACTCCGCTCCCACCTATCTTGTTGCCATCTTCCTCAATTCCATTTCTGATTTTCTTAAGTCATTGAGTCCTTTTTTCTTAGTCAGCTAAGCTAAAGGTTTGTCGATTTTGTTGATTTACTCAAAGAACCAACTTTGATTTTTATAAATTTTCTCTCTTTTTTAGTTTGCTATTTTTCAAGTTTCTCAAGGTTTAAAATTTGAGTATTAATTTTAGATATTTCTTTCTATTTAATGTAGGCATATATACCTATAAATTTCCCTTTGAGTACTGATTTTGCTGCATTCCATAAATTTAGGTACTTTGTTTTTGTTTTCATTAGTTGGGAAGTATTTTCTATTTTTTCTTTTGATTTGTCCATTGGCATATTAGTTGTTTAATTGCTTTCTAATTTCTACATATTTGTGAATTTTCTAGTTTTCCATCTGTTATTGATTTATAGTTTCATTTTATTGTGGTGAGAAAAGATAGTTTGGATTATTTCAAATCTTTTAAAATTTATTGTGATTTTTCTGTGACCTAATATATGATTTATTCTGGAGAAGGTTTCATGCATACTTGAGAAGAAGGTGTAATCTTTTTCAAATATTTTATTTATTTTTAAAGAGGGTAAGGGAGGGACAAAGAGAGGGAGAGGAACATCCATGTGTGGTTGCCTCTCATGCGCCCCCCACTGGGGACCTGGCCTGCAACCCACGCATGTGCCCTGACTGGGAATCAAACCTGCGACCCTTTGGTTTGCAGGCCGGTGCTCAATCCACTGAGCTATACCAGCCGGGGCAGAATGTGTAATCTTTTGTTTATGGGTAAAATTTTCTGTATATATCTGTTTTGTTTAGTTGATTACACTGGTTTTCCCTCCTTAATTTTGTTTTAGCTACTGTTGAAAGTAGAATATTGAAGGCTCCGACTATTATTGCAGAGCTATCTATTTCTTTTTTTATTTTTGTCAATATTTATATCATATATAGGGAATCTGTTATTAGGTCCATATATGTACATAATTTTTATACCTTCTTGATGAGGTTTTCTTCTTATTGATGTCCTTCTTTGTTTTATTATAGTTTTTGAGTTAAAGTCAATTTTATTTGACATTAGTATAGCCACCACAGATTTTTTTGGGTTACTATTTGCACAGAGTACCTGTTTCCATCTTTTGATTTTCAGTGAATTTGTATCATTGTATCCTCATAGATGGCGAGCAGATGTCAGCTAGTGGGAGGGTTGGGGGTGGAGGGATTGAGCCAAGAGGAAAAAGGACTCATGTACACAGACAACAGGGTAGTGATTGCTGGAGGAAGAGGGTGGTATAAGGTTTAAGGGGACTAAATGGTAATAGAAAAAGTACAGTAAAGATTAAATTAAAGAGAAAGAAAAGTACGCATTTTCTGGATTTTCAAAAATTTTAAAATAAGAAAATAAAGCATTCAAAATGTGGTATTCAAAAATGTGTCATTGTGTCTAAAGTGAGTGTCTTTCAAGCATCATACAAACGGTTTTAAAAAATTCTATTCTGTCAATCTCTGCCTATTGACTGCAAAGTTTAATTCATTTACATTTAAAGTAATTACTCATAAGGAAAGACTTATGCCATTTCACTGTTTGTTTTCTATGTGTCATATCTCATGTTCCTTAACTTCTCCATTATTGCCTTTTGTTTTCTGAAACAACAGAAATTTATTCCTCACAGTTCTGCATCTGGGAAGTCCAAGATCATGGTGGTGGCAGGTTTAATGTTTAGTGAGGGTTCACTTCCTTGTTGACAGCCATCTTTTTGCTATAACATGACATGGGAAAGGAGTCAGGGATCTCTTTGGGGTCTCTTTTATAAGGGCACTAATCCAATTCACAAGAACTCCACCCACATGAATTAATCACCTATCAAAGCTCATGCCTCCTGCCCGGCTGGTGCAGCTCAGTGGATAGAGCGCGGGCTGGGAACCAGACGGTCCCGGTTCGATTCCCCGTCAGGGCACATGCCTGGGTTGCGGGCCAGGTCCCCGGTGAGGGCCATGTGAGGAGCAACCATACATTGATGTTTCTCCCTCTCTTTCTCCCTCCCTTCTCCTCTCTCTGAAAATAAATAAATAAAATCTTAAAAAAAAAAAAAAGCTCATGCCTCCTAATCTCACATTTAGAGTTGGGTTTTCAACATAAAAATTTTGGAAGGACTTAAATGTTTAGTTCACTCATATGTTTTGATTCACTCCCATTTTTGGAATATATATGTTGGGTTTTTTGGAAAGAATCTTTTTAAAAAGATTTTATTTATTTATTTTTAGAGAAAGGGGAAGGGAGGGAGAAAAAGAGGGAGAGAAACATCAATGTGTGGTTGCCTCTTGTGCACCCCCCACCAGCGACAGGGCCTGTAACCCATGCATGTGCCCTGACTGGGAATTGAAAGAGGGACCCTTTGGTTCACAGGCTGGCACTCAGTCCACTGAGCCACACCAGCCAGGGCAAGAATCTGTTATTTTTAATTTTATTTTAAGTGCTAACAACATATAACACAAGATCTTCTCTCGGTAAATTAAGTGTACCATAGTCCCTCATTATTCATGGTTTTTGGTTATGTACAGTCAACTGCAGTTCAAAAATATTAACTAGAGAATTCCAGAATTAAACACTTATAAGTTTAAAATTGTATGCCATTTTGAGTAATGCAATGAATCTCATACTGTCCCAATACATTCCAAGTGGTTTCCATGACCTCCTGGAATGGGGCAGCTCTCCCTCACCTAGATAACTAGTTGAACATCACCAGCAGCTTGAGGACAAAATCCTTTTCGGCAGCAGAGCAGGCTATTCTCACAGGGTATGGACCAGTAAGTAGCCCATTCAGTTCTTATACTGAAAGGCTGTTGCCTACACTGCAACTAGACCTGAGCTGTGTAGCTGGGTGGGGTGTCTAAGCCTCTGTCATATTGGGAGGGCTGATGAGGCAAATGCTTGGTGGAGATAAAACAAAGAGAGCAGTCCAGAAAGTGAATGACTAAGGCATACATCATCTCCAGAGTTTAGAGTAATGCTATGGCTCTAGAAGAAAGGCAGATTAGGCAAGGAGGTGGGAATGAGGAAATAGAAGTTGAGGGCAAATACCGAGCAATGAATATTGCTTTTTGCTCATTGTTAGACCTTAGAGTGACCTCTGGGTAAGTCTGAATAATGGTGGGACAGTCATGGACCTGGGCTTCTCTGATGTTTCTGTCCTTTTGTGCTGGTTGAAGCTATCCTCAGCCACCAGGGTCTGGGTGACTTAGTCCCTTTCTCCCAGGTTTAAGAGTCTTTGGGAAGACCCAATGGAACATTCATGTGCAAGGTTCATGATATAAATCAAGGAAGGAAAAATCCATGTTGGTGTGGTCATTGTGTCAACTCTTATTATTTCAGTTCAGCATGGCCACATATAGAAGTTTCTTTTAAGGAATCAGAAAAGGAATACGTGAAATAACATTTCTAAGAGGCATGGTCACTTGCTTTTATTAATAATTACTACTTGCAAAGCCTGGAAGTGCTTAAGATGTTCATATTTTTTAAACGATTGACTGGCTCCTTTATTTATACATATAAGAAAAAAAGTCAAGTGGGGAGAGGAAATCATCTGTTGCTGCAGAAACGTGAAAGTCACATTTTTGGCACTGTTCCCTAGTTGATGTCATGCTGGGGAATGTGCTAAAGGCCATGATTTTCCAGAGGGAAGAGATATATATTTTTTTCATAGCAGACTGTTTGTGGGCACGTATTGCCCCCTCTGAAGTCAGGCCCAAATCAAGCCAAATCAAACTAGGCCTTTTTCTTCCTAGTTTGGCGGTACCTGGTCAAGCCCGCTTTGAAGCAGGAGTCCAAAATCTTTACTGGTCACTTTTCCCAGCCACTCCCTGCACCCTCGGATACCTTCTGAATCTTCTCTTTAGGGGCCTCTCAGCTGCTTGGCCTTTTCACAAGCTGCTGGGAAGGTTGGTTTTCCCCTGCTGTGTGGAAGCACTAAGGGCTGCCAGGAGTGTGTGTGTGTAAGGGCCCTCCCTGAGCTGACTCCTGAGGTAGACCATAGTATACTGGGGCTTGGACTCAGATGTTCTCATTTCCTTATTACCTAAATGGGCCCAATGCTTAATGGGCTACAAACTCTACTGCCATGTGGTAGTCTATACCTACCCCGCTCTCCTTTGCCCATCCTGGTCTTCATGCTCCTATCTAGAACTGCGCAGAGATCCTTTAAAAACCACTGGTCATGGTGCAGAGTACTTTACTTGGGTCCATATAGAATAAAAGAAAGAGATCTTCGCATCTTGAAGCTGACTAGAACTTTACTGAGGGCCACATATAGTTGGGCCAAGATTCTCACTATTTCCCCCACCCCCTCAGCACATAGGCAGATACTTGAACTTCAGGATCATTCCCACCTCCATGCCTTTACTCTCACTTTACTGAACACCTATTTCACCACATGCCTTGCACAAAACTGGCTCATTGTCATTACTGGCTCACTATTGCACCCTTGCCCAGTTCAGGCCTCTCTCCTTAGTTTTTAATGTCACCTAACACTAGACTTCAACTTTTATCTCCTGTTCCCCCAACACTCATTCTTTACTGTATTTGTAGCTACTTATTCATCTCATAAATAAAATACTAATTCAGAATGATTAGTTGCATCAATGAAGGTATTTGTATAAAGCATAGTGATGGCCCAAAAAAGGCTGTGATCAGGTCTGCTTTGGAGAGTCAGAGAAAGCCTCACAAATGAGATGATGCTTAAAGCTGACTCTTTGTGGTTCAGAAGGAGTCCAACAGGAATACATGGTTCAATGAGAAGGAGAAGGACAGTTTTCCAGATACTGGCAGGGCCCTGATCCTTCTCTTAGGAGTGGTGGCTAGAGCTTTTCTCACGGTCTCATTATTCTTATATGCTCCTATAAGCGTCCTGAGGCCAACCACATTAAGAGGTCAAGCTCAGAGAAAGGAGTTCAGTGTAGAATCACATCTTATACAGTGTCAACACTAGAGTATAGTTCCTTAAACAATGTCTAGTTCAATTCATTTATTTTACTGATGAGGAATCTGAAAACCTAAAAGGTACAGGGACCTACCCAAGGCCACACAGCTGTTTAGTGACAGAGATAGAAATAGAGGCAGGACTCCTGGATGCTTACTACCAGGGCTCTTTCTACAAGATTGCTTTATGGACTTAACATCTCCCAGTTGCCTGTTTGATCTGCTCTTGTGAGAGCTTCTATCAGCCTCAGTTCACGCAGAGGTAGTCCCTTTGAAATCTGGACAGCAGTGTTTGTTGCCACTAGCTCCGTATGCAACTTTAGGAAAATTAAATTCCTCTTATGGGCCACAGTTTTTAGTTTCCCCATCTTGAAATGATGGAGGATTAACTAATATGTTTTTTTTATATCTATGCCTTATTGAGAAGAGCACGCAGCTGGTAATTTATACAGGAGCTTCACTTTTTTGATTATGTACTGGAATGGAGTACTGGAATCTGAATGGGTACAACTGAAAAGTGGTAAAAAAATGGTGGAGACAGGTCCTGAAGGCTTTTTACCAGTTTGGAAACATACATACTCCAAGTGTAAAGTTCGTGTTTTTAATGTGATAAAACCGATACCCAAGATGGGAGTAGAAGTTCTTACAGAAAGTTAGTGAGGATCTGAACTTGAAAACCATGTCTCTGACTCCAAGTCCAGTACTTTCCACCAACCTATGCTACCTCATTGAGCTGGCTGTGTCCCATGCAGGGCAATTAAAAAAAAAAACCCTAATAGCTAAGTTGCAAGGTGGGTGAAAGTGTTTGCAGCAGGACATTATGACGGGAGAGATTCCAGAGCTTTGAGGGTAGAGGAGGGTACAGTTACCTCCTCAGACTCCATTTGGGGATATTGGACATTTCCTTGGCCTGAGCCCCAACATGTATGGGGGCTCAGGGCCTGGTTATCCTCACTTTCCTCCCTTCTAGTTGCTTCCTATTAGTATGATCTCTCCTCTCATCTCCTCTCACTACCATGACTAGCCCACTATCTTCTAGTTAGAAACGGAGATCATCAATCTCTGGGTTATTTTACCTCCATTTTTATTACCCTTCATAGTAACTTTCCAAGGTGCAAAACATCTCATAAGCCACTTTTGCATTTGCTTTTAATTTCATGCTGTTTGTGATTAATTGATTTTGTGCTCTCCCAGAATACTCTGGTAGAAAAGAAGAGTTAAAATATAGCTTCTTCCTTTTTGGAAAAGGACTTGGCTTATGGCATATAGGCAATGTCTCACTCGTTACTATACTTATCAACACCTTTTGTTCTTTGGGTTGGTTCAAGTGGTCTTCAAATTACTGGTGCTTCTCTCTTATGGATGGAGCAGGTATTCTTGAAAGATGGGGAGATCAGGAGTTTAGTTCTGGACATGTTGACTTTGAGAGGTCTATTCAGTATCTGAATGGAGATGTTAAATAGGCAATTGGATTTATGAGTCTATAATTTGAGAAATAGTCGTGGTTGGAGACATAATTTGGGAGTTGTCAGCAAGCCGATGATGTTTTAAGCCATCAAAATTGATGAGCTAAATTAGGGAGTAATTGTAGATAGAAAAGAGGGTTCCATGAAAGTTCTCAGGCAACAGTTTATCAAGGAGCTGGGAAGCACTTGAAGCTCATCCCCAGGGAGAAGCAGCTCTGTTTTCCCCCCTGAAATTGCTATTATTTGATTTCTCAGTGTGGTACAGTGGAGAGTGAGGCAACTGGTTCATTTTATACCTTGAGTAAGTCACCCACATGTTCTGGATCTCAGTTTTGTCATCTGTACAATGAGAGGGTTGGATGAGATGATGTGATGTTCTGGAATGGTTTATCATTTCTACTAATGGAATCAACAAAGGCCTGCTAATATGTGCTTCCTGTTTGGATGACAAGCATGGACGGCACTTTGTAAATTGACAAGCCCTACACAAAAAAAAAAATAACTGACATGAAGGATTTCAACATGGCTGCAGAGTAGGTGGAAGCTACACTCAACTTCTCTGTGCCAAACCAGATTTACAGCTAAATTATAGAGCAAGCATCCTGAATAACCAACTGAAGGCTTGCTGAACTGAATTATTATAACCAAGGATTTACAGAAGAAGCCACATAAAGACTGAAAAGAAGGACAAAGACGAGGGAAGGGCTGGCCCCTGCATCCATGTGTGGTGGCTGAGAAGCTGGAGGGATATCTCAGGTGCAAAATTCCCTTCTCCCAAGAGCAGAGAGTCAACATCATGAAGGGATCCCCAACCCAGAGCACTGGAGATGGGAAGAGGAGCCTGCATAGCATATGGTGGTGAAAGTCAGTGGGGATTTAGTTCATCTGGTGAGAAGGGAGTTGGCTAGAGACCCAGATGCCACCTTCACAGAGTGGAACACTCCTATCGTTACAGCACCAGCCCGGGGAGTGCACTGCATCAGTCCCTCAACTACTGGGGACAGCACTCTGCTGTGCTGGAGTTCTACAGAGGGTTCTGCTGGCTGCACCCACAAGGGACCTTAGGGGTCCTCTTTTCTGGAGAAGCTCTTGCTGGAGACTCAGACAATGATTGAACAGTGTAGCTTTGGAAAGGGGACCATTCTTTCCCACCTTGAGCACACAGCTGGTGCTCCCTTCAACCTGGTGATCCACTTCATCTGCCCTTCCACTCCTTGTTACCCCACTTTTGTGAGTTCAGTTCAGTCTCTTAGGCAGATCACGGTGTCACAGAAAGCTGGAACTTTTGGAGCATGTCTCTGTGGAGGCTTTTGTCCAGTTATCAGGTTGTGTGGCTACATCATGAGAGTACTACTTTTATCTCACCTGTGAGCTCAGCTTGTGCTTTTCCTCCAACAGATGATTCATTTGACCTGTCATTCTGGCAACTGGGGGCCCTGCATGCTGAGCTTAGTCTCATGTAGTGATATGAGGGCTGCTTGGAGCTGGGATCTTTGATGCACACAACCCTCAGAGACTATTGCATGGGAAGGAAAAGAAGTGCCCATTCCCATTCTACAGGCTTTCCAGCACCAGCCTCCCTGGGAGACTGGATTGGCCCACCCAAGTGCTGTCAGCCTTGCCCTGCTGAGTTCAGCTCCATAGGGGGAGAGCTGGGACATTTTGGAGGACTGTCTCCCTGAAAGGCCTTTTCCTGGGACTGGGATGAAGTGCCTGCTTCCCTCCTACAGCCTTGGCCAGAACCATCCTCAATGGGAATCTCTTTTTTTTTTTTTTAAAGAAAAGATCTTATTTATTTATTTTAGACAGAGGGGAAGGAAGGGAGAGAAACATCAACGTGTGGTTGCCTCTCACATGCCCCCCCACTGGGGACCTGACCTGGCCCCTAGCCCAGACATGTGCCCTGCCTGGGAATCAAACAAGCAACCCTTTGGTTTGCAGGCTGGCACTCAATCCATGAGCCACACTAGCCAGGGCAGAATCTCTTTTGATCTGTCTTCCTGAGTCCTGGTGGCTCCTTCCTGCTGAGCTTGCTCCTGTAAAGGGGTGGCTGCCTGCACCCAACCTGAACCTGTGGTGTGCTGCTCCTGGGGGAGCTGGACTTGGATACTATGGCTCCAAGAGAATGAGTGGGATGGCTTTGGAGTAGGGGCCACTTTCCCCTCACACAGTGCCTGACCATATGACCCTCAAGTAGAGGACCCACTAATCTTGCCCTCCTGACACCAGTCACGCCTCCATACCAAGCGTGTGACCTGTGGAAGGGTCTATGGGTCATGGCCAGCCCAGGACTACTCTACAGTTTTTCTTCAAGGGGCTCTGGAGGAAGACCAGGCAACCCCAGGGAGAGGTAAGGTAGCCAAGAGGCGGAGGAGAACCTCAAGGAGCCTCTGACCTTTTATGCACTGTCCCAGCTCTAAGCTAGAGGAAGTCACTCAACCCTTATTCAAAGATTAGCCCTCCCTGCCACAAGACCCAGTAGACAAAACCACAAACAGTGAATATTGTGGTGGCTCTAGACAGGTAGCCCAAGGCTGGTTATACACAATGACTGATATTGACCTGTACCTGAATTCCATCTAAGTTGACCCAGAACCAAAACAACCAGTAATGGACTTAAGACCACACCAGATCTCAACCCAACTAGCCACACAAATAGCACACCAAAAGGGGGATTCCAGCAGGCACCACACCCTGCTGGGAACAACTCTACTTTAGGGGACAGCCCCTGCACAGTGACTCATACACAGTGATTGAGGTTAATCCTTATAGTTGGCCAGCCTGAAGGCTTAATTCCACCCACAAAAAGGTCAACAACATTCAAGATTCAACTACAACAGGAGGGTGTACATAACCCACAAGAAACATTATTGGAACGCTAAGCCCAGGTGATCTGAAAGATAGCACCACTGAGCCCAAAAGATACCTCTATCATAAAGCCATCATTAAAAGTTTGGGAGACATTCTACTTAATACAAAGATTTACTTAATAAACAACAACAAAAAAATGGGGAGATAAAGAAAAATCTCTCAAATGAAAGAATTTAAAACCACAATGTGAACACTGGCTGGCGTGGCTCAGATGGTTGGAGTGTCATTCCATAATCAAAAGCTTTCAGTTTTTATTCATGGTCAGGGTACACATCTAGGTTGTGGAGTTGATACTCGGTCCAGTACATAACATCTTCAGTCCAGGTGCATACAGGAGGCAATCAATCAATGTTTCTCTTTCACATTGATGTTTCTTTCCCTCCTTTCCTCAAAAGCAATGAAAAAATGTCCTCAGGTGGGCAGAAACAATAAAAATATAAAAATAAAACCACAATGTGATATCACCTCACACTTGTGAGAATGGCTTTCAGCAATAAGTTAACAAATAACAAGTGCTACTGAGGATGTGGAGAAAAGGGAACCTTAGCACACTTACTGGTGGGAATGCAGACTGGTGCAGTCACTGTGGAAAGGAGTATGAAGTAACCTCAAAAACTAAAAAATGGAACTGCCTTATGACCAAGTGATTCCACTTCTGAGAATATATCAGAAGAAACATGAAACACTAATTCAAAAGAATATATGCACCCCTATGTTCATAGCAGTATTATTTATAATAGCCAAGATTTGGAAGCAGCCCAAGTGTCCATCAGTGGATGAGTGGATAAAAAAGCTGTGCTGCATTTACTCAATACAAAAGGGATTAGCAAGAAATACTCATATTGATGAAAAGCAAGGACCTACAACCAAGACTACTCTGTCCAGCAAGGCTATCATTTAAAATTGAAGGTGAAATAAAGAGCTTCCCAGACAGAAAAAGATAAAGGAGTTCATTATCACCAAATCAGGATTGCAAGAAATTGTAAAGGGCCTGCTTTAAAAAGAAGAGAAAACATTTATGAATGACACACGGACATGGACAAGGGAGAGGGGATTGACTGTGAGCTGGGGGGACTGGGTGAAGGGGGCAAAAGGGAAAAATTGGGGCAAATGAAATAGAATAAACAATAAAAAAGAAGAAGAAAGAGAAATATATATAGAGAGAAGAACATAGGCATAAAGAATAAAATGGCAATAAACAAGTACTTATCAATAATAACCTTAACTTCTGACAAGATGGTGGCATAGGCGAATGTGCCGTGCCACCTTGCACAGCCAAACAAGGAAATCACCAGAAATTTATCTAAACAAAAACAGCCAGATCTGACAGAAAATCGAATTGAGAGGAAGTCCGACAACCAAGGAATTAAAGAAGATACATTCATCCAGTCTGGTGAGCCGGGAGGAGCAGGGCGGAGGGAGAGCGCTCCACGACTCTGCGGCGAGCTGGTGAGCAGACGGCAGGACCGCGGTCTGAGGGGCAGTTCCCGCGGGGCTGCAGCACACCGAGACGGGAGTGCCTGACCAAAGCGCGGCCAGCACCCGGCTCATCCGGACCCAGCGGGGCCGAGACTGGTGAACCGGGCAGGTCCGCATTTGCGGGCAGACAAACCCAGAGAGAAAGCAGGGCACAAACCATCGGCGCAGATTGAGAGCACCTGTGGGGGTGGAGTCGGTGGCGGGAGGAACTCCCGGCCTCACAGGAGAGTTCGTTGGGGAGACCCATGGAGGATTGGAGCTGTGCAGCCCGTTCACCAACCCAGGAGCGACCCCTGGAGCCGGCGCAGAGGGGCTCAAATTGCTTGCGGGAGGCGGTGTGGGTACGGAGAGCGGAGCAGGCGCCATTGTGCTCTCAGGTCCTGCCCCCACAGGCTACGTCACAGCACAGCTACCTTGAGTTTCCCTGCACAGGTGATCCCCAAGGCTCCGCCCCCCTTACAGTAACAGGATCACCGAGGGAAAAAAAATGGCCCAAAGAAAGGAACAGATCAAAGCTCCAGAACTAACTGACCAAGAGATAGACAACCTATTAGATGCACAGTTCAAAACCCCAGTAATCAAGATGCTCACAGAATTTGATGAAAAATTATCGAAATTGCTTGAACAAATGAGGAGAGATCTGCAGGGAACCAATAGGGATAAGAAGGAAACTGGGACTCAAATCAACAGAGTGGACCAGCAGAAAGAAAAAAAACATCCAACCAGAAAAGAATGAAGAAACAAGAATTCAAAAAATGGAGGAGGGGCTCAGAAACCTCCAGGACATCTGTAAACGGCCCAACATACGGATCATAGGGCTGCCAGAAGGAGAAGAA
>PVJI01030773.1:0-13813 GCA_004026765.1 Micronycteris hirsuta
GTGCCTGTCAAGTGTTTGGCTGTTTGCCTATACTCTGCATTACAGAACATATTCCAGCCCCATGCATTAAAATACCACTTCCACAAATACAACCGTTTCGTACATTTGAGTCTTAGGAGGAAAAATAATGTTCCATCTGCCTAGTCCTGCACCTGTAAGCACGTGGCATTGTTTTCTTCCTGACCTTGAGACCTGAGATGCAGAACACATTCAAGCTCACACCACTGCAGTTCTAAAAGGAATACTAATGAAGGTCTTTGCAAGGTTCTGGAATTTTCCTGATGTAGGAGCTGGTGGCCACCCTCCTTTAATATTTATAGGCAGCATCGTTCGGATTGTAGGGATCCTGAGATACTCAGAAACCAACCTCCTGCCTGTTTGCTACCAGCACAGGGTGTCTCAGACCTCTGGAATTCAGTCGTGATTTCACCAAAATCACTCTTCCATTCCCTCTTGTGTGTCAGGGATTAAAGATGGAAGCAGGCTGCATTTTGATTATTGGGAATAGTTCCCCCTTCTAGAACAAACCAATTAGATAGAGTTGAACAGGGACCTGCAGACTGTTTCTCTAATGAGCCAGCAGTAAATATTTGAGATTTTGCAGCAGACCACAGTCCCTGTCACAGCTACTCAACTGGAAAAAGCAGCCCCAGACCATAAGGAAACAAGTGGGCGTGGCTAAGTTTCCATAAAACTTTATTTACAAAACAGGTGCCTGGTTGGAGGGCCCAGTATGCCAGCCCTTATAGAAGACCCACGCCCTGGCTGGTGTGGCTCAGTGGATTGAGTGCTGGCCTGCAAACCAAAGGGTTGCCAGTTCAATTCCCAGTCAGGGCACTTGCCTGGGTTGTAGGCCAGGCCCCCAGTGGGGGGCACATGAGAGGCAGCCACACATCGATGTTTCTCTCCCTCTTTCCCTCCCTTCCCCTCTCTCTAAAAATAAATAAATAATCTTTTTATAAAAAGGCCCATGATTATTACCATTCTTTTTCTAGGGCCATGACTCTGATCTGGTCAACTTGGTGATGAACACAGCAGAGGGGACAGTGGTGAGTCCGCACTGAGAACTCGCAGTGCAGGGCCTTTTTTAAGCCTCATAGACCCTGAGAGTTGCAGCTGTCTTTCTATAGAGGTGCAGCGCCCTTGAACAATTCCCCAGGCCATTGAGAGCAAACAGGTTTTTTTTCTGGCATTGCCCATGAACGTTTGTCTTTCCTGCCTTCCGCCTTTAACAGAATGCTTTTTATCTGCTGAAAGAGAAACCCACTGGCCTCTGTCAGGTGTTTGATTTCCTCTGCCCTCCTTACAGGCACCTCTGCTAACATTTGTTCTTTATTTCCCACATCATAGTTTTTTCTAAAAAAAGTAAGAAGGCCAGTTGGGGCTTTTTGGAAGATTTCAGATGGATAGTAGCCATAGCTATAATAATCTGTTAAAAATCATTTCTTTTCATTAAAGGTTTTCGGCCATGTCATCTTGGTTTCTGTACAGTCAATTGAGTTAATATAATTATTTGTAGGTGCCTAAGAGGAAAGTCGACTGCCCTTCCTGCCAAGGCCGCAGCAGCGGGGTGGGGCAAGGAATGTTTTGCTGGTGCCCCTGCCATTCAGCACTTGGCCTTGTACCCAGAGTCACGAGAAATGCTCACAAGGCAAATGCTTTTTTTGGGTCTGAACTACCTGTGCTTGATGTTGAAGGTGCCTCCTTCATGACACCAGAAAATAGTGTGAAATCGATTGAGGACCCAGCTGGTGACCTTTAGGGAATCCTGGACAGGTCAGGGGCGTCTCCTCCTGGCTCCTGATCTTCCCCACGTTCTTTTTCAGATGTATTAATAAGGAAGCAGAACACTGAGCCCCTCTTTTTTAAAAAAATTTTAATTTATTGATTTTTGAGAGAGGAAGGGGAGAGAGAGGGAGAAACTTTGATTTGTTTTTCCACTTATTTATGCACTCGTTGGTTGCTTCCTGTATGTGTGCTGACTAGGGATCAAACCCACAACTGGCGTATTTGGACAACACTCTAACCACTGACCTACCTGGCCAGGTTGCCTCTCACATGTCTCCCAACTGGGGATCAAACCCGCAACCTAGTTGTGTGCCCTGACCAGGAATCAAACCAGTGACCTTTCGGTTCACAGGCTAATGCTCAATTCACTGAGCCACTCAACCCAGCCTTTTTTTTTTTTTTTTTTTTTTTTTTTTCCTTTTTCTCACTCAAGGACATTTTTTCGTTGGTTTTAGAGAGAGAGAGAGAGAGAGATTTTATGCGAGAGAAAAGCATCAATTGGTTGCTTCCCATACATGCCCAGACTGGGGATCGAACCCACAACTCTTGGGTTATGGGACAATGCTTCAGCCACAGGAGCCATACTGGCCAGGGCAGCTCCTCTTTTATCACTCACCTAGTCTTGAGGTCACGCTTCTGTCCTCCTGTCCAGATTTGCCCCATTTCAGCCTCTCGCTGAAAGACTGTTTCCGCCATTGGCTGAGGTCATTCTGGAGGAGTGATTCTAGGTGAAAAGTTCCGAGGACACCCCTGCGTAGCCCTTTGTGTGGTCGTTAAACTTGTTCATCAGAATGATTCAAAACACGAAATGGAGTGCCTGTTGTTCCCATGTTTTCCATTAACCATGCTTTTGAATTGCTAAGGTACTTTGGAGGTATAAGTGCTAAGAGGCAGAGACGGGGACCTTCCAGGTCACTTACAGCCCTGTGGAGTTTCCTGTGTGTTGGACCCAGTCTCTTGTTGAAGCTACTGGGTCCTGTCACTCAGAACAGTTATCAGTAGAAAAAGTGGAAAGAAGTTCTTAATGCTGCTTTGCCACTTCTGTGATGGAAAATGTCCTGTTTGTGGGAAAAAGTCTCCATCCACCATGGTAGAATAGCAGCTGCTCTGAAGTTCAAGTCTCATGCAGCACTAGTTGCATCCTTTTTAAAAAAAACATTTTCCCCGGCTGGTGTAGCTCAATGGACTGAACGCGGGCTGGGAACCAGAGGGTCCCGGTCCGATTCCCAGTCGGGGCACATGCCTGGGTTGCAGGCCAGGTCCCCAGTGAGGGCCATGTGAGAGGCAACCGTACATTGCTCTTTCTCCCTCCCTTCTCCTCTCTCTAAAAATAAATAAATAAAATCTAAAAAAAAAACCAACAAAACAAAGCATTTTAACCATTTTAAGTGTCTAGTTCAGTGGCATTGAGAACATTTCACATTGCTGTGCATCCATCTCTGGAACTTCCTCATCTTCCCCAGCTGGAACTCTGTCCCCATTAAACAAACACTCACTCCCAAGCCCCCAGCCCCCATCTGCTTCCTATCTATGCATTTGACTCCTCCAGGAACCTTTCACTAGTAGAACCAAGCATAATATCCTCAAGATTCATTCATGTTGTAGCAGGTGTCAGAATGTCCTTTGTTTTTAAGGCTGAATCTTACTCCATTGCACAGACACACCACACTGTGTGTATTCATTCATTCTTTGATGGACACCTCAGTTGTCTCCGCTCCTGGGCTGTTGAAACGCTGCTTGAACGTGGGTGTGCTGGTATCTATTTGCGTCCCTGCTTTCAGTTCTGCTCAGAAGTGGGATTCCTGGGTCATGGGTGATTCTGTGTTTGACTTTCTGAGGAGCCACCAGACTTTTCCACAGCAGCCTCACCAATTTATAGTTCCACCACCAACATACAAGGATTCCAGTTTCTCTGCATCCTCATTAGCACTTGTTATTTGCCATTTTTAAAAGTTATACTGCCCTAATGGGCGTGAAGTGGCACCTCATTGGGGTTTTGATTGCATTTCCCTAATGATTTGTAATGTTGAGCATCTTTTTAAAAGCTTATGGTCATTTGTATGTTTTCTTTGGAGAAATGTCTGTTCGGACTCTTTGTCCATTTTCGAGTTGGATTGTTGTGTATGTGTGTTTTTATCTTTGAGTTCAAATTGTAAGAGTTCTCTACACTAATTGCATCTGATATGGTATGATCTGGCAAAACCCTAAAAGCAAGTCTCAGATACAACCTCGAGGCATACCGCCAGAAAGCAAGTATCTGGTAACTGTGGTCCCAGGCCTAGGAAGGAAGCAGAATTGGCACAGTGAAGTCTCCTAACTAGAAACCAGCCTACTCGCTGTCATCCTCCTAAGAGGCAGCTGCATTCATGAGCTTTAAAACCAGCATGAAGCCCTGGCTGGTGTGGCTCAGTGGATTGAGTGTCTGCCTGCAAACCAAAGGGTCATGGTTCGTTTCCCAGTCAGGGCACATGCCTGGGTTGCAGGCCAGGTCCCCAGTAGGAAACATGCAAGAGGTAACCACACATTGGTGTTTCTCTCCCTCTCTTTCTCTCTCCTGTCCCCTCTCTCTGAAAATAAATAAATAAAATCTTTAAAACCAGCATGAATCACTAGGAAGAAATCGTGTGACATCACCCTTGTTTCCTTTTCTGGCAGGTGGTGAAATATCTAGTCCAGTAGATCAGGTGGACAGGTGGTACATGTAGAAGTGAGAAGCATCGAATTGGGTCCCCCACGATGTTCTTGGGGGCAGGAGGAGGAGCCCATAGAGATATTAAGATAATTCCAAGCCAGTCCTCCTTTAGCCAGGCTCCCAGCAGGTTGGGTGAAAGCTCCCCAAGGGCATTGGTGGGCGCACTAGTGTCAACTTAGAGGCAGAGCCCAGGGTTCCAGCCACCACTCCACTCTGCTCCATCCTGACTGGCTGTGCACCTTGGAAGTTAGAGAAACAAAGGTGTAGGAGGAAGTGTGCTTATCAAAGCTGGAGATAACCACTGGAGGGGTGGCCTTCCTCTCAGTGTCATAGAATCAGGACCCCAGAATCTCAGGGACCAAAAGTATTGGCTATAGCCAGCAAGGTGGACTTGAGTGAGATGGGTGTTTCCATTCCTGTGCCTGAGTCTGAGTCAGCATTTCCCAGCCTCAGCCCTGTGGGCATTTGGGGCCAGGTCATTCTCTGTGGTGGGGGCCGTCCTATCATAGGCCATTGAGCAGCACACTCGGTACCAGCGGCATTGCCCCAGTGGTAGCCATCAAAAATGTTTCCATGCCCTGGCTGGTGTAGCTCAGTGGATTGAGCGCGGGCTGCGAACCAAAGGGTTGCAGGTTTGATTCCCGGGGCACATGCCTGGGTTGCAGGCCAGGTCCCCAGTGAGGGCCACGTGAGAGGCAACCACACATTGCTGTTTCTTTCCCTCTCTTTCTCCCTCTGTTCCCTTCTGTCTAAAATAAATAAAATCTTTAAAAAAAAAAAGTTTCCAAACTTTGCCAAATGTCCCCTGTGGGACAGGATCACACCTGATTGAGAAGCACAGGTTTAAGTAAGCAGCTACATGTAAAGAAATAGGACCGGATGACAACCTATGAGAAAGCAACTTAGAAATTTAAGTTGATGATGATAATAATGATAGTTTGAGCCAGTGGTTGTGATACAACAGGCCTCCCCCTTACCTCCACCCACCCCACCTCAACAGCAAAAGAATGCGGTTAGGCTGTTCTGGTACCAAGACCACTCGCAACAAGCAGGGACCCTCAGGACAGTTAACTCCATGTCTTATTCTGTTGTGGGTGGAAACGGGGTCCTTCCACGGCATTGCAAGGAAAGCATTTCTGGGGACCCACACAGGGGAGGTTGAGGTGTTGTGGTGAGATTTATTGGGATAAAGATAGAAGGCTGCCACCAGGTTCCCATGGTCTCATCTCTGGCGGTCCCACTGTGGAAAAAGTCTAGCCTCGTCTTCATCAGGCCCAGAAATTCTGCACCATTGCTTTAGTCCACGGCAAAGCTCAATCCAGTTCAGCCTTTGTTCCTGTCCAGCTAGTGTAGTCTCTGTTCCTAGCTGCACCCCGGTAGACTCTGTGTCACTCCTGTACCCAGGCTCCATGCGGTGCCAGGCCCGGCAGCTGCGAGGCCCGCAGAGGTGCCTGGAGAGAGAAGGCGCCAGTGCACAGGCAAGCGCGTGTCACCCAGCCAGAGAGAGTTTGTTAAGCTTGGACTGTATTATTTTAGGCTTGGGAAGAATCAGCCGCTCTTTCAAACCCATCCATCAGCTTCCCAGTCCTTCATGGGCTACATTGGGTCCTGCTCCTAACCAGTCCATTTCCTAGGTCTTCCAGGGTTCTGGGTCCCTCATCCAATCTGATCCTTTTCCTGTCCAGACAGACAGACCTTTATGGTTGCCATCTTAGTTCCCACTGTGCGCACGTCATAATAGAACTTCCCCCGTGCTGTCTTGGCTTTGACTACGTTTGCGCCCAGCAGAGGGCTTTCCCCTTCATCATTTATTTCTTCCTCCCTGCATGAGGGCAGGGGCATTAATCCCTTGGCTGGGCAGTGATGCAGTCTCCTGGGGTGTCTGAAGATAAAACTTCCAGGCTTAATCAAGCTTATTGTCTGATTCAGCTCCCTGGTTTATTAGGCTTAAATCTGACTCCCTTCACTCCTTCCCTTTGTTAATATCTAGCTCCCTGCACTAACAGTGCCATTCAGTCCCCAGGCAGCTATACAAGCTGTCTCTCCGCCCCTGAATTCTCAGCCACTCCTTGTCTTCAGGCACCTGCTACATCCAGATTTCCATCCCTCATTTAGACCTGTCTCCTGAGCACCACACCCCCATGTCCAGCTTCTGCCTGCCATCGCCGTGAATCCTCATGGGTAGCTTAGGGGACTCAAATCGGAGATGGAAATCCGTCACCTCTCTGCTCTCCCAATCCAAGTGTGCCCTTCCCAGGTCACCAGTGTTGGGTCCTCTGTCTCCCTACACCCACCTGCAGCCCCTTCCAGTCAGCTCACATTGCAGCCACTGTTTCTCTCTTTTTTTTTTTTAAGTACGTATTTATTTACTTTTAGAGAGAGGGGAAGGGAGGGAGAAAGGGAGAGAAGCATCGATTGTTGCCTCTTGCACATACCCCAACAGGGCACTAAACCTGTAACCCAGGCATGTGCCCTGACCGGGAATCGAACCAGTGACCTTTTGCTTTGCAGTATAACACCCAACCAGGTGAACTGTGCCAGCCGGGGTTGCAGCCACGTTTCCAGAGCCACATCTAATACCCGTGCATAAACCTTTCTGTGGCTTCATTTCAAGGATACACTACTGTATAAACTCCAGAGGCCCCTAAAGGCCTATGATGGAACCTTCATGCATAAGAGGTTCCCTCCACCCTGCCCTCCGGTCCACTTCATTTCTACTCATCTCTCCCTTGACATACCCCACAGCAGGCACCTCCCAGACATCCCCTCCCTCCCCCACCCTTCCTTTGGCAAATGCTTATTGAGCATCCACCATGCACCAGGCACTGTGTCTACAGTGAACAGCACAGAGA
The DNA here is from genome assembly GCA_004026765.1 of Micronycteris hirsuta. Lineage (NCBI taxonomy): Eukaryota > Metazoa > Chordata > Mammalia > Chiroptera > Phyllostomidae > Micronycteris > Micronycteris hirsuta. Next base: position 7,333 of record PVJI01030773.1, read on the forward strand.
TTCCCACCCACATGCAGTTTCCTCTAAATAAACATAAACACAATCCTCTTTATCTGTAGGTTCCATGTTCACGAATTCACTTACTGCCTAAAATTTCTCTGTAACCCCAGAATCAAAACCATCGGAGCTTTCTGGGTTCACCAATGGGCACTGGACAGCAAAATACAGTATTTGAGTCACTCAACAAGCCCATTACCAGACAGGCTGGAGTGCTGGAACGTCTGCCTTCCTGCTTCGGTCCGACTGTGAACAGGGTCCTTTCTGCGGCGTATTTAGTGCCGTGCTTCCCGGTGTTGTGCTTTTTTTTAAAACGGAATCTTTTTCTTTTTTTTAATTTTTTTTTTAAAAGATTTTATTTATTTCAGAGAGAGGGGAAGGGAGGGAGACAGAGAGGGAGAGAAACATCAGTGTGTGGTTGCCTCTCACATGGCCCTCACTGTGGACCCGGCCCACAACGCAGGCATGTGCCCTGACTGGGAATCGAACTGGGACCCTCTGGTTCTCAGCCCATGCTCAATCCACTGAGCTACACCAGCCAGGGCCCGGTGTTGTGCTTTTTGTTGGTAGTTCATTGTTGTAAGTGACTCTGAGAGAACACAGTGCTGAAGCTCCACCTGACATTCCTGAGCACCGGAAGGCTGGGGGCACCTTACGACAAAAATACATGTGTCAGCCCTGGCTGGTGTAGCTCAGTGGATTGAGCATGGGCTGGGAACCAGACGATCCTGGTTCGATTCCCGGTCAGGGCACATGCCTGGGTTGCAGGCCAGGTCCCGAGTGAGGGCCATGTGAGAGGCAACCATACATTGCTGTTCCTCCCTCTCTTTCTCCCTCCCTTCTCCTCTCTCTAAAAAATAAATAAAATCTTTAAAAAAAACAAAAAACAAAAAAAAACACATGTTTCAGACAAGCTTCGTTCACATCTCAGCTGCCCTGCTGTGGCCCTCAGTCCAGCGCTACCGAGTCACAATGTATATTAAATGAGGCATCTTCCAGCCAGAACACAGGTGATCTGTGAGTGGGTTGACAAAAACTGACAGGCCTCATGGAACTAGCCCCTGGATTTCCTCAGGGAGCAGTGGCTTGCTGTTCACCAGTGCTCCCAAAGCTGCATGGACTTAACTGCTGCCGAAAATGAGCATCGGCTCTTGCAGTACACAGGGCAGCAGGAGTGCCGGAAGGGAAGTACAGCCCTAGGGAAGGGGGTTAGGTTGTATGCGGCGGGCTGGGGCTGCTGGGGCCTCCCTGAGCAGGTGGGGGACAGGCTGAGGGAACAGTGATTGCAGGAGCCCTGGAGGCACGTGTGAGGGACGTGGGTGAGGCCGGGATGGCTGGCCCCATGCGTGGAGAGGAATGGCACAGGGCCTTGTTGGCCAGAGGCCAGCGTGCTGTCTGTAAAGATCTCAAAGTAAGGGAGCCTTGTGGGCCACTTCCCTCTGTGTCATGTGCGCTTTTTCTTTTCTTTTTCTTTTTTTTGCAACCTTTTAAAAATATAAAACCTGTTCTTGGCTCCTGGAGCTGCTGGCCCCTGGGCCGCATTGTCTCAGGCCCTCCTGGAGGCCACAGTAAAGCAGGGGCTCTGAGGGAGGTGGGCCCTGCGGGGCTCTGAGCAGGGTGTGATCTCTTGCTCAGTGTTAATGGCATCATTCTGGCAGCTGCTTGGGAGTGAGCAGTAGCACAGATAGGCAACACTAGTGTTTACATTGTGCCAGGCACTATTCTAGAATGTTCCCCATACATTACAGCCACCTGCTGAAGAGGGTGCTCCTGTTATCCCTGTTGTACAGGCAGGAAAATGGAGGCAGGGAGCAGTTTGGTCACTGGCTCAGGACCTCATAGGCTGGGGTTTGAGCCTGAGGGGAGTTTGTTTTGGTTTGGCTGGTTTCTTGTCTGCCTTTAAGGTTCCACATGTAAGTGAAATCATAGGGCATTTGTCTTCCTCTGTCTGACTTGTTTCACTTAGCGTTATACCCTCGAAGTCCATCCATGCTGTTAGGCAAGACTTCCTTTTCTTTTTGGCTGAGTCATGTTCCATTGTATATATTCCATGTCTTCTTTTTTAAAAAAACATATTTTATTGATTATGCTATTACAGTTGTCCCAATTTTCCTCCTTTCCCCCCTCCACCCAGTACCCCCATTCCCTCTGGCAGTTCCCCCCTTAGTTCATGTCCATGGGTCATGCATGTAAGTTCTTTGGCTTCTCCATTTCCTATACTATTCTTAACATCCCTCTGCCTATTCTATACCTACCAATTTCTACTTCCTAATCCCTGCACGTTTTCCTCCATTCTCCCCTTTTGCCCTCCCAACTGATAACCCTCCAAATGATCTCCGTATCTATGATTCTATTTCTTCTCTGGTTGTTTGCTCAGTTTGTTTTTTAGATTCAATTGTTGATAGTTGTGAATTTATTGCCATTTTAATGTTCATAATTTTTATCTTTTTCTTAAATAATTATCTTTTAACATTTCATAAAATAATGGCTTGATGATAATGAACTCCTTTAGCTTTAATGAACTCCTTGTCTGGGAAGCACCTTATCTGCTCTTCCAATCTAAATGAGAGCTTTGCTGGGTAGTAATCTTGGATGTAGGTCCTTGCTTTTCACCACTTTGAATACTTCTTACCAGTCCCTTCTAGCCTACAAAGTTTGTTTTGAGAAATCAGCTAACAGTCTTGTGGGACCTCCTTTGTAAGTAACTCTATCCTTTTTTCTTGCTGCTTTTAAGATTCTCTCTTTATCTTTAACTTTTGGCATTTTAATTATGGTGTGTCTTGGAGTGGGCCTCTTTGGGTCCAACTTATTTGGGACTCTCTGTGCTTCCTGGGCTTTGTGGAGGTCTATTTCCTTCACCAGATTGGGGAAGATCTTTCATTATTTTTTCATTAATTTCATAATTTCTTGCTCTTCCTCTTTTCCGCCCCTCCTTCCAATCTGGATGAGTAGACACCAGTATTCCTGCAAAGATACATGTTTCAAGTTTTCGAAACAGATTTGTAAACTTTTCATTATTATTATTTTGTGGGAAACAAAGATCTTTCATAAGCTATGACTTGCCTGGCCAGTGCAAGGGTCAGCTGGAAGGAGCCAAGCTGCATTCCTCCACTTCCCAGTGCTTCAGGGCTTCCTCACGGGTTCTAGCATTACACCTAGGTCCACAGGCGTGTCTGCATTCGAGAAAATGTCAGTCTGTTTTTACAAGCTTGACTACGAGGGGCAAGGGTGAGGGAGCAAATAGCTGACAGCCTGCTGTGTCCCTGGACTCTTTACATTTATTTCCTCATGTAGCCTGCCAAGAGCCCCATGAGCTAGACCCCACATACTGTTTGACTCAGACAGCTGAGCTGTCTCAGGGGGCTAAGGAACGGGCCCAGACTGCAGAGGGAGTCATAGCAGGTGGCAGAGTCAGGATGCAAACTCCCATCCCCCCAACACCAAACCGTGCATCTGGGAGAGAACGATTCATTCAAAACGTGCCTGATTCCACAACTGCGCACTTGGGGGAAGAACCCGAAGTCGTGGACGTTACATGGCTGACACAGTGTTGGCCTTAGGTGGCACCAAAATCGTTGCCATCCACTTCAAGCATGTTCTCAAAACTTTTATTTTGAAATAATTTTAGATTTACAGAAGAGTTTTAAGAAAGATTGTACAGAAAGTTCCCATAAACCCTGTACCCAGCTTCCTCCTGCTGTTAAATTTTAAGTTATAAAAGTCGCATGTCATTGCAGTAAATTGGGAAAATAGAAAAATACGGGAAAATATCCGTAGTGCTATACAACTGCAGTTAGTTGTCTTTTTATTGTATCGCCTTCCAGAATTTTTCTTTGTACATACTTTCCTGCAAGGTGTGGTACCAGTTTGTGCAGTACTTTGGAAAGACAGTTTGGTGATGCATACCTAAAGCCATAAAGTATTTGTCGCGTTTGCCTCCATAATTCTGTCTCTGAGACTCGTGTATGTAATTGGAAATCAAATGATTGGAGCGGAACTTACAAAGACCATAGCACCATGAAACCTGGCAAACCCCGTGCAGTCATCACAGTTGTAAACACACACACCCGTGCAAATAAAGGCGGGGCACAGGGGCAGTGTGGGTAGTGGTAAGAATACTTTTCGTCTTCACTTTGTTTTTGTTTTTTCTTCCTGATATTATTTTATTTTTTAATATATTTTATTGATTATGCTATCACAGTTGTTCCATTTTCCCCCCTTTCTTCCCCTCCACCCCCATCCCCCCACTCCCCACCCTTTAGTTTTTGTCCATAGGTCATACACCTAAGTTCTTTGTCTTCTACACTTCCTATACTATTCTTAACCTCCCCCTGTCTGTTTTCTACTACCATTTATGCTACTTATTCTCTACCTTTTCCCCCTCTCTCCCTCTACCACTCCCCTGTTGATATCCCTCCATGCCTTATATAAATCCCTTTAACATTTCATATAATAAAGGCTGGGTGTTGATAAACTCCTTGAACTTGACCTTATCTGAGAAGCACTTTATCTGTCCTTCCATTCTAAATGATAGCTTTGCTGGATAGAGTAGTCTTGGATGTAGGTCCTTGCCTTTCATGACTTGGAATACTTCTCTCCAGCCCCTTCTTGCCTGCAAAGTCTCTTTTGAAAAACCAGCTGACAGTCTTATGGGAATTCCTTTGTAGGTAACTGTCTCCTTTTCTCTTGCTGCTTCTAAGATTCTCTCCTTATTTTTAATCTTGGGTAATGTAATTATGGGACGTTTACAGATGTCCTGGAGGTTCCTAAGCCTCTCCTCAGTTTTTTTAATTCTTGTTTCTTCATTCTTTTCTGGTTGGATGTTTTTTTCTTTCTGCTGGTCCACTCCGTTGATTTGAGTCCCAGTTTCCTTCTCATCCCTTCTCATTTGTTCAAGTAATTGTGACAGTTTTTCTTCGAATCCTGTGAACATCCTGATTACCAGTGCTTTGAACTGTGCATCTGATAGGTTGGCTATCTCTTCGTCATTTAGTTGTATTTTTTCTGGAGCTTTGATGTGTTCTCTCATTTGGGCCATTTTTTTCTCGGTGCACCTGTTACTTTAAGGGGCGGAGCCTTAGATGTTCATCAGGGCGGGGTAACCCTTGTCTTGTGTTGTGACACTGTCTGTGTGGGCGGGGCCTGAGAGATCAATGGCACTCTCTCTGTTCTCCGCACTTCCCCAACTACCCACAAGCAAGTTGGGTCCTTCTTTGCTGGCTCTGGGGCGAGTGGGCGGGCCTGCACAGTTCCAAGTTCCTGTGGGTCTCCCCAACAAACTCTCCTGCGAGGCCGGAGTTCCTCCCACTGCCGCCTCAGCCCCCAAAGGTGTTTTCAGTTGGTGGTTTGAGGCTTTATTTCCCTGCGTTGGAGGGCTGTGCAGTCTGTTCTGCTCCCCGGCTTTTCCTCCCGGTTTATCTGAGCGAGAATGAGTGACCACCCAGTCTACCAGTCTCAGCTCCGGTTTCCCCGAGTGCTCCTGCAGCGTTTTGGCCAGGTGCACCCGCCACGGGCCTCTCCGGGCAGCTGAGCGTTGCTGGTACTGCTCCACAAACCGCATCTCACTGAGCACTCTCTGCCCGGCTCTGCCCTGCTTACTGGTCTGGATGAACATGTCTTCTTTAATTCCTTGGTTGTGGGACTTCCACTCAGTTCAGTTTTCTGTAAGATCTGGCTGTTTTTGTTTTTTAAATTGTTGTTTTTCCTCTTTTGGTTGTGCGAGGAGGCACAGTGTGTCTACCTACGCCTCCATCTTGGCCAGAAGTGTCTTTACTTTGTTTTAATTTTTCCTTTTTTTACATCTGAAGTTCACTCTTGTACTATTAGTCAAGAAGGATCAAGTTCTGGTGATGGTGACATGGGCGGTGTGTTCCCGTGTAACCTGACTAGTGTGCAGTGAGGGCCACTTTGCATTGGCGGGGGGGGGTCTTTGCAAGCGAGCAGCTGGGGCCTCCGCTGTACTTCAGGCCTGTAGCATGCTGCTGGCTGGATTTCTGCCCGAGAATGTTCTTTCCACCTGTTCTCTTTTTTCCCCTTAAGATGACTCACCTACAGCAGTTCCCGTTAGTTCTTATCTTTATTAAACAAGAATAACTTAGTGTCCTAGTTGGGTGGCTCAGAGGTTTGGAGTGCTATCACGTACACCAGAAGGTTGCGAATGTGTTCCCCACTCAGGGCACACACCTGGGTTGAAGGTTCCATCCCTGATTGGAGCTCATGCAGGCAGCCGATTGATGTTTCTCATACTGATGTATCTCTCTCTCGCTCTCGCTCTCACACAAATAAAAATATCCTTGTGTGAGGATTAAAAAAACCCAGAATACCTTACAGAAATGCCATCTTAGTATTAGACATTAATTTAGAGACATATCTTATTTATCCATAAAATAATTAAGCTGGCAGCCTCCCTCCCCCCATCCGCACACAAAACCTTTGAAGTTAAGGTTTAGGAATAAGAATTCAAGGAACATGTATATAGGAGCCA
>PVJI01030774.1:0-13826 GCA_004026765.1 Micronycteris hirsuta
TCCTGGCCAGAGCAATCCAGTCACAAGGGGCCATTTTATAGCTATCCGTGATGGCCTGCAACAGTTCGTTAGTATAAGGGGAGTTAAGCCCGTTTTCCTTAATGCTTCTTTTTAGATCATTATAGAAGGAAAAAGGAAGGGGTTCGTGGACATTTCTTTGACCCTTCACCAAGATGGGGAAAGCCAAAAGAGCATTCAAATCCTCAGCTCTGCTGCCTGCCGAAGGCATTGGCGCATGGCCCTAACAGGATAGCTGTCTAAATTTTCTGGCTCTCCTGATGGGTCATCCTGCCAGGAGGAGCGCTCCCAGAGTTGGAGTAAGGAGCCCTGGCTATGAGGCTTCCCTTCCGGTGGAGCTGTGGGCAGAACTTTCATAACTGGTTCTTCCACTACATTATAAATGACTTCCTCCTCTGAGCTAGAATCCTTGTCTTCCCCTTCAACCGGATCTGATTTCTTGGCCCATATGAGCAGGAGAGTGGTCCTGACCAGCTGCCAGGTTATTAAGTTTTGAGCTCTGAAAGAAACACCACTGTCTTGCAAAGATCGTAATTTTTCGCCTGTGTCTTCCCAAACCTTAATATCTAAAGTTCCCTTGCCAGGAAAAGCAGGGTAATGTTCCTTAATGGTTCGTAAAAGCTGAATGAGATACTGTTTTTTACCTTACGCCCCGCCCCCTGGAGAAGCTGTTGTCACACCTGCAGGTACACTTCCTGGTCTTTAGATAAGCCAGAGCCCATTGTTATTAAAAGGTTTTATCTTTTAGCTTTTGATCGTTGTCTTTTCAAATTCTGCCACCTGCGCTAAATCCTAAGTAGTTAGCGAGGGTGTGGTGGGTCGAAATGTGCTGTTGGAGAAGACAGTCAGGGGGAGGAGGATCGAGTTCCTTCCCCCCACTTATGGGTCTCAGTTCTCCCCAAGCATTTAAGACTGCTAGAGGGGCTGGAAGCGCTAGGTGACCAACCTTTATTTGCACTCCCCGGATGAGCCAGAAATTATATTAAGTGATTAAGGCCCCTTTGCATCATGTTATCATGTCCCCGACACCCTCTCTTGGTTCCCACTCATGTGGGAACATCCAGTTGTTTGGGTCGAGGGGAGGAAATGCCTTGTCTTCAGAGCTCAGCTAAATGCCAGGAGCACTCATACAAATTCCTTAAGACTAAACTCTCCTGTAAAAGTGATCTTTGGCGTCCGGTTGAAACCGAAACTGTCATTCACTAACTGCTTTTCCTTGTGCAGGCAGACAGAGAGAAAAGACAGGATCAAAAGAGGCCGCAAAAAGCAGCTTGACAAATAATCCCGTCAGGTTTTTTGTTTGTTTGTTTTTAAAACTGATTAAATGAAAAATCTTTTGCTTTCTCACTCAGGCCTATACCTAGTTGGGGGTTATGCAGAGGGGGATGGACATGTGTGTGTTTTTCACCACGTGCCTTTAGTTGCGCGAACTTTTGCTTGTGGCTGGCAGGAAACCTAGTGTTCTGCCCCGGACCACGTCCAGCTAATCCTGTCATGGATGTCTTCCAGCAGTGAATGCCCTACTGGCTCTTAAGTTCTCAACCCGTGCCCGCGAGGGTGCAGCAAATGCTTGAGAGTAGGAGCAAAGGACTGTTATTATTATTATTATCCATTATTATTATTATTATTATTATTAGCTTACTAAAGAAAGCATATCTGTAAAGACGTCGTAAAGAGATTCGTAGAGTCACGAATCAGGAAATAACTGGTTTCTATCCGAATTCAACGCATCCTACAACTTCCGAAAGTTCTTGGTTCCCTCGGTCCTCTTACCTCAGACTGCGCGCTTCCACCCAAGTTGATGCGTTGACCACAGCGACGGCTCATAGTCCTCTGTCCCTATCCTGGGTGCCAGATGTTGTGGATCCCATCCTGCAGAATCTGTATGCTATGGTTAGCGTGTAAATAAATTCACATGGAGTACACAGGACTGGAAGAGCTGGGACTATGTGACCCCCCCTCTGATCTCAGAGAGAGGCCCCGTGCTGCCCTAACCGGCTTTTATTGTTTTTCCTGGGTACACTACATCAGAATGGTCTTTATTTACTATGCATAGATTAACTTTAGGTCGTAGACAGCCAGGAAGGTACATCAAAAGGATTATTTACAAGAATGCAAAGACAGAGGTATGGGCTGAACTTGAAAGGATTAGCACGGTCTTCAGAAGCCAGATATGAAGCCAGATATGCATCAGCGTTTGTTCTTTTGATCCAGGGTGAGAGAGTTTTTTAGTAAGAGCAAGGCTTAATTCTAGAAAAGATGTAATCCTGATTTACCCACAGGAAATCCCATTTTCACACACGTGGGGCCTGCTTGCCGAAATGCACTCCCCTCGTGTTTTCGTGAGAGAGACAGGGCTACATTCCCCTCATGCCTGGAACAGTTTTCCTCCAAACTCTCATTACACATTTTTAATTAATAATAGGGGAAAGTACTTCTTGTTCTATGTACTCATGGCTGGAAAAAACATTACGCTGAGTAATTCTAGATAATTTCTATGATCCTCCTCCACTTCCTTCAAAATGCTATAAATACAATTATTTATTTATTTACCTACTTAGTTATTTATTGTCTAGGTGCTGCTATAAGCTTTGACAAGACTGCCTGACAATTCATTTAAAGTCTACTCCTTGAAAATTATATGTGAAGCTTCAACCTCAGTTGTTTTGGCCAATGTGAAAGATGCTACACTTGCACATAAGAGGATCAAGAATAGTTTGGATATATTTAGCATGGCTTCCCAGATAATACTGAGTCATGAAAATTTTAAATACATATTTCTATTAATAAATATATTTATATATTTTAAATATTAAATACATATTTATATTAAAAGATTAAATGTATATTCAAAGCTAAAAATAATAACAACAACATCAAAATAAGTGATTAATGACTAGTTAGGGCTTATTGTTTTCCAGGAAACATATGAAGTGATTTTAATAAATTATTTTATTTAAAGCTCATGAGAAGCATATAAGTTATGCTTCTATTTATAAATGAAAAACATAAGGTTCAGCATATCTAAATAAAATACATACCTAATTATAAGAAAAAGCTTTTTCTTTTTCAAAATGATCTCTCAGAAATCTAAGGAATTGCCATATATTCAGTTTCTTATTAAGTCATACAGAGCACTCAATTGATTTTATTTTCAGCAAGAGTTTGTGTGGGAAGTGTGAAAGAAAAAACATATTGTGTTGGATCAATGATTTTCTTATATGTTTAGCAAAGAAATTTAACAAAGGATAACAGTTATAGGGAATTATGAATTTTAAATTACATTTTTTCAATTATGGAAACCCTTAGCTGCAATAGAAGACGCAGTTATACTATGGAAATATAGTATATATACTAATTGGATTAAAAGAGTTACTATCCAGATATTACACAAATGTATACAGTGCAACCTCTGTTCTTGAACTTCATTCATTCTGGAAAACTGTTTGAGAAGTGATTTGGTTGAAAGCCTTTGTTTGTCTCCTGAGAGACATGTGACTCATCACACAAGTATCAAAATGAAAGTTGTGTGGGGTAGAGAATTGGGACCCAAAGTTTTGTTCGACAACCGAGACATTTTTCTGTGTACAACTTGGTCGAGAATCAAACTATTCAAGAAACAAGATGTTTGAGAACTGAGGTTTGACTGCATTGAGACTTGAAATAAATTTCCTAATGACATTATTACTTACGAATTTTAAAAGAGTTGTTGTACCATAAACAACTTGCAAGCACAGATAATTGTATGCTCAGGAAAAATGAATTGTCAGCTGTGACTTCATGTGCATTTTGGTGGTTGTAACGATTGGTCATATAAAGAGTGTTATAATAATATATGTGTGAAAATTCAGGTAGTGAAGTTTATGTTAAAATATGAATTTATTTAACATGAAATTTGACAGGATCTCAGATACTCAAGTGATTCACATCATTAAAGGTTTGCAAAAACTGTTTTCATTGAAATATTTTGGCCTCATCTTCATCCAGAATCTATGGATATAGGTAAGTATTGAGTAAAGCTTGTGCCATAGTTTAATGGTAGACCTGAAATTCTGTCCCAGCTGGTTTGACATCAGTGCCTGGTTCCCTGACTGTTACACATAATACCCTCCTATAGCCACTGAGGAATTAACTAAATTGGAGGTGCAGAAGTGTGTTTTAGGCAGAGAGAAGTCAATATTGAAAGGTCGTATTATATTCAGAGTGATGCAAGTGTCTATATTTGCCCAATTCAGGCAGAATAAGCAGAGGAAGAATCATGTTAAGAAGCTGACATATTGAAGGAGAAGTCAGATCTCTAAGGGCCATCTAAACCACACTACATGAAAATCATGAAGTATTGCTGAAAGGATTTAAGCAGGAGGCAGATACAGGAAGATATGTTTGTTAACATATATACCTTCAAGGAATTTTCATGGGGATTTGGCAGCTTTCCACTCATTTCAAATAGTCTCTTTCATTCTTGGGTAGACTATTTAATATTTTCTAAAGGTTATTACTAACATAATACAAATGCAGCTTCATACCATGTTCTCTTATTAACAAACATCTTGAAAATAAAAACCAATATATATAGCCATTCTCTTACAGAAACCACAGTTCCTTAAATAACTTACTGCTGTTGTGGAAATGCAATAGACAGAGACAAAATTGAAGGCTGAGAGCTTTACCAAGAAGTTTGCACAACAGGGGGATCTGGCCCCAGGTGATAGCAGTAGGGAGAAGATGATGCTTTAGAAACATAATCAGGAAGTATAAAATAGGAATTTTAGCTGATCTGAAGTGAAATAGGAGAGAGGGGAATGAAGAATGAGAATCATATTTCTGGTTTCACTACGGGATTGCAAATGGTCTCACTCATTGAAATCAGAAATGCATTAGGAAGAGTATGTTTTGTAGAGGAGCTTGGATAAATTAAACTTCAAACATGCTGAGATGAGTTATATGAAGTCTGTCTTGAAAAAGTCCAGCCATTTTTAATATAACGAGAATGGTTTGCATGACATGGATGTAACCTGGCAGCCAATGAGTGTGGACTAGAATACTCATGGGTGAAAAATGATGACTCCAATGTACTAGTCAGTGGGGTTGGTTGATGCCATTGAGTGAACATGTGTACTGTGTGGCCATGACATTCAAAATGATTGCACAAGCAGAGCAATAATTTTGCACCAAATTTTGCATTAAGCTTGAACATTCCTCTGCAGAAACTATTTGGATGATTCAGAAGGCCACAGCTATGGGCAACTGGAGATTGGCAGCAGCTTCATCATGACAATGCACCTGCTCATACATCACATCCCATGCAGAGTTTTTTGGCAAAAGATCAAATCAGCCAGTTGACTCAGCCCCCTCCCTTTCAGCCCAGACTTAGGGCCCTGTGGCTTCTGGCTTTTCCCAAAACTAAAATCACCTTTGAAAGAGAAGAGATGTCAGACTTTTGATGAGATTCAGGAAAATACTACAGGGCCCGTGACGGTGATCTGGGAGAACTCTCTGAGTTCCCAAGGTGCCTACTTTGTAGGGGACTGAGGTGTCATTGTCCTACATACAATGTTTCTTGTATCTTCTATCTTCTTCAAGAAATGTCTATTTTTCATATTACATGGCTGGATACCTTCTGGACAGACCTCATAGGTAACATATATAGATGCAAATATTTAGCAACTTTGTGTTTCTATGTTGCCATTTCTTCTTTTCATGTTTCATTAGCCCTCTGATTTTATAATTAAATTATTTTTATATGGGGATTATCTGTTAAATTTCATTTCTATTCTATATCCTACAATGAATCAAAAATACTGTTCAAAACAGAGTTCAAAATTGAAGAATATATATCTATCTTTGATATCTTATTAAATAAACCTGTCCTAAAAATGTTTTAATTACTATATAATCTAGAAATAATCAGATGTACCTTTATATTTTGTACTGAATGACTCAACAGATCCCATTCTCAACATATTAACAATGCAGTTGCTAGACGTTTCTGTTCAACTGTTCAGATATCAAACAAACCAACTTTTAGCCACCATAGTTTTATAATAATATTGATTTACATTTATATATAAAATTTAAATTTTTTAAATTTTTCTAAACATTTTGTCTATTTTTTTCCTATAAGTAAAAAACAGGAAAACAAAAAGAATCCTGCCCAAATGTAATCTTACACAAATAAAGTATAGTAGCATTATAGATTCAGATTTGCTTGCAGAGTATGGATATGTGATGAGACTCAAAATAAGGTTTTAATTAGTGAACAGTACTAAATAGCTAGTTATCTTGGATTTTACCAAGTTATGTGAAAACGAGACAAAGAAGAAAGCATATTTTATTTAAATACAGTGGGGGTGAAAAAAAGGGAGGATGTTTGCAAAAACTCAGAAAGAACAAAGGTCTGTGTAACAAAAACTCACAGGAGAATCTACTTCAACAGAACTCGCTGCTGCAGCGATATTGTCTGAAGTATGGAAGGAGGCAATTCACATGAAGCCTTATCTACAAGAGATTGTAACATTGATGCATTTGTTTTGTTTTGAAACACTTGCCTCTTAGAATGAAATATAGGTGTGTGTGCATGTGTGTGTGTGTGTGTGTGTGTGTGTTATGTATATGGGTATGTGTTTGGGCATGGTATGCCTTGTAATGACATTATGGACTTTCACAGACTTATTTTCCCTTTCTCATTCTCACATTTTTTTCTTTATTTTTATTGTTAACACTATTGCAGATGTCTCCATCCTCCCTCTTCCTTTGTCTGCCTCCATTCAACGCCTGCACCAGTGTGGCCATCACCACGCTGTTGGCTGTGTCCAGGGGTCATGCATAGATGTCCTTTAGCTAACCCTTCACCTTTGTTTATCCTTATTTTTCCCCTACCTCCTTCCTGCTGACAGCTGTTGGTCTATTCCATGTGTCCACGACTCCGTTTCTATTTTGTTTGTCAGTTTATTTATCTTTGACCTTTGTTCCGTAAGAAGTGAAATGACAAAATATTCATTTAATTCAATATTCTCATTTAATTAAAATTGTTAGGATTTGCATGAAGAAGTAGGCTGTGTGTGTGTGTTTAGTGAATGTAACAAAGGGGGATTTTTCCAAATGCCCAGATTTCAGGCGACAATGGTGACCACACAGAAGGAGAAGTGGAAGAGATGGACTGAAAATCAGACAGGTGGGGTGGAGTGCCACATCTCATCACTGAGAGAAAGAATGTATCTGCAGTAAAAGTGAGAACTTTCTCAAATGTCCCAAGGGCTTAAGAATAGAAGATACAAAGACTTTAAAGAGGATCTCTACCTTCAAACTGCTGTTCTCTCACATTAGAAAAGGACTGCTTAACACTACACTCTTTTGTGTTCACCAACACTGTAAAAACTACATGATGCAGGTCAGAGATGTAGAAGATTCTGACTTCATAAATGGTATACCTATCTATTTTCTTATTTCCCAACCTCAAGCTTCCTGTGTGCCCTTAGTCTTGACTGCCATTGCTTTAACAACTCTTCTTCCTTTAAAAAACTTAAAGAGATCTTTGTAAAGTCCTCAGAATTTGAGCTTCAACATTGGATTTTCTCAAAAAACAAGTGTAGATCAGATGAGATCATGCATGTCCAGGTCTGTGTAGCCATAGATGAAATACTGTCATTTGCACAACTTGGATGGACTTTGGGAAATAATCCACTTAATAAAAGTTAAGAACCATATGATTTCACTCATATGTGGGATATAAAATTGATGGTAACAAATGAACAAACAAACAAAAACTCAGAGACAGACAACAGTATGGTGGTTACCAGAGGGAAGGGGGCTGAAGGGCAGTGAAGAGAAAAGAAAGCTGAATATATGACAACATAAGATTTGAGTCTGGGTTGTGGGGCACAATGATATATGATACACAATGATACACATGGTATACCATAGAAATGTATGCTTGACATCTATATAATTTTATTAAGCAATGATATCCAAATAATTTTAATTAAAAAATAAATGTAGGTCAAGGTTCTGCCTCCTAATAATAAACCTTGTGTAAAGTGACTCTTTTTATCTGATACCTCTATTGTCATCTAGATATAAGAGATTATAATTCTTGGTTTATAGGGTTATGGTTAGAACAAATAAAGTTCATTTATGAATTTAAAGCATTGAACAAAAACATTTAGTATATATTTAATATAATTAATTTACTTTCAAAGCCTCTTTTTAAATTCAATATTATTGTTTTGAATGTTGTCTTTTAAAAATCCACTAAGAACTACTAAAATTAATTTTTAAATTTTAAAATGAATTCAGTATTGTATTAAAATTAATCTAAAGTAGCCCGGCTGGTGTGGCTCAGTGGATTGAGCGCGGGCTGGGAACCGGAGGGTCCCGGTTCGGTTCCCGGTCGGGACGCATGCCTGGGTTGCGGGCCAGGTCCCCGGTGAGGGCCATGTGAGAGGCAACCATACATTGCTCTTTCTCTCTCCCTTCTCCTCTCTCTGAAAATAAATAAATAAAATCTTAAAAAAAAAAATTAATCTAAAGTAAAAATTTGCTTGTAAGAGTTACATGTAATTACAACTAAGTAATCATTTTCCCTGTAATATTAATAAACTGTAAACTATGGAAATACATATTATTTTATATATAAACTATACATATATAAAATTATTTGAAGACATTGATGAGAAATCAAAAGCAAACAGGAAAACAGAAGGAAACAGTATTTAAAAGAAATAAATTAAAATATATTTATCAAGCAACATAACAGAGGAAACCTTCCAATTTACACAAGCCATTTTACTGAATTATGAAATTGGAATTGGAATTAGGGTTTGCCAGAGTACCTGCACACTGAGGAGAAGAATCTTAGTAAGGAGAGTGAAGCAGAAGGGTGAACCGCCAGTTAAAACAAGTTCATCTCAAAACTATGGCTGACTCCTATGGTGCAAAGAAGTCTGAGACTGCACACTGCAAAAACACAGCAGAAATCTTATTAGAAAAGCTAAAAATGCTGAACAGACAAGATTAGAAGTACAAAACTTGCAGGGTTAAAAGATTCGGGCAAAAACCTCATACTGTAAGCAAAAATCAAGAAACCATGCCTTGAAGATAAGGATTATATTATAGGATTAAGGGGTACACTTTAAGACTGAAAACAAACTGAAATAAGCTTGCCACAATGAACCTAAAACCAAGCCAGCTACAGATCAAGGAAATTCACCTTTAATTGCCTCCCCAAAGAACCTTCCTTTGGGACAAGATGTAGAATTAGATGACAGTGATAATGATTTTGACCCTGTATAGGCTTAAACTAGCGTGTGTGTTTATGTTGTTGCTTATTAAAAATGTTTAAAAAGTTAAAAATATTTAAATAAAAAATAACCTGAGAAAAGGATGTAAAGAAAGAACATATTCCTGTACAGCTGGACATGTTTGTGTTTTAGGCTCAATATTATAAAACATTCAAAAAATATACATATAAGTAGTTTCTATAGTAAAAAACAAACTTATAGTAAGCTAAGGTTAATTTATTATTGAAGAAAGAAAATATGTTTAGAATAAATTTAGAGTAGCCTAAGTGTACAGTGTTTAGGAAGTCCACAGCAGTAGACACTAATGTCTGAGGCCTTCATATTAACTCACCACCTCCTTTCTAACTCACCAAGAACATCTTCCAGGCTCCCCAGCTACAGTCACAGTAAGTGCCCTACACAGGTGTGCCATTTTTAATCTTTCATACCATACATTTACTGCATCTTTTCTATGTTTAAATATGTTGAGATATACAAATACTTACCATACAATATTCAGTACAGCACCATGCTGTGCAGGTTTGAAGCCTAGGAGCAATAGGCTACACCATATCACCTAGGCGTGGAGTAGGGTATTCCGTCTAGGTTTGTGTAGTGCATTCTTTGATGTTTACATGACGAAATCAGCTGAGACAGATTTCTCAGAATGCATCCCCATCATCAAGTGACACATGACTGTTGAATTCAAGGAGCGTGATATTTAGCTCATTTCATTTGAACAGCATAACTCAGTTATCAAACATGATAAAATGTTACAAGAAAAAACTATAAACTAATATCCTAAACACTATAGAAAAAACTTCGAGAATAATTGGAAGTGAAATTTATCAATATAAAAAAGAAGGAAGGCCTAAGATGATAAGATTATTTTCAACATTCAAATATGAATCAAGATCATTTATCACATTAAGAAACTCAAGAAGAAACAAATACATGATCATCTTTATAAATGTAGAAATTGACAGAATTTATCATTGAAAATAATTCTTAACCAACTAGAAATAAAAGAATTCCCTCAGAATTTAAAAGGGAAATTACTAAAATCCTAGAGCTAATGCTAGGCTTAATGGTAAAACTTTGGATATTATCACACAAAGTTAAGAAAAAGTGTAAAAGAAAAAACAAGTTTCCCCTCAGCCCTTCTACTCAACATTGAACCCAAGGGAATCTGTTTGGGGAAATCTGGCAAAAAATTGAAAGATAAAGGTATAGCAATTAATAAGAAAAATATATTAATATCACATTCACATACACCATGTTAAAAACAAACAGACTCTAAGGGATTTACAAAATAAAGTTCTATTAAATGATTCTATTTAATTAAAGTTAAGACTATTGCCATACCATTTTGGGCTCCCCAGGATTCTGAATTAACAGGCAAAAAAAGGGAGTCACTATATTGGCTGAGTGAATGATGCTCATTGCTAAGGGGAAATGATGCTATTACTGCACAATGGCGATAAGAACATGTCTGGGATAGAGAAGATAGCTTGGGAAGTCTCTCAGCACACCATGTTGTGATTAAAGTCAATGGAAAATTTTAAAAAAGCCAAATTAGGTAAGACGGTTAATGGTCTACCTTTAAAAGTGTGTTTGGGTCAACCTATCAGGCAAAGAACCACAATAGCTAAGGTGTGTGTGAGGTAAAAGAGAATACAAAATAAGTAGTAAATTTTACCTCAATTAAAATTACATTTTAAGTTTTACTAATCAAGGACAATTATATTTATGTCTTTCCAAGGTGGTTTAGCCCTGTATCTTATATACAATTAGAATTTAATATTTAGTAAACTCTCCTGTCCCTGATCTTAACTCTCAGACCTCTCCTCTGAACACTCCTTAACTATCCATTTACTCCACTCTTGGAACTTGCTATTGCTGGAACATACCCGTATGCTCCACTTTAGGGCCATTGAAACTGCTGTTCCATTTGTTGGGGAAGCTCTATCAAGCCTTTGCTCCAATCTCAACCATCAAATTATATACTGTAATTGGCCCTCATCCTCATGTTCCAGCTGATTTCCCTTATCTTATTCCACATTTTGTTTATTTTATAGTTCTAAGCAACCTCTAACATTACATTTATCTACTTATCTATCTATCCATCTATAGTATTATCTTCATCACTATTTAATAAGTTTGTGTCTTTATTAATTGACATATGCCAAGTATGAAAAATTGTTTCTGTTATATAGATTTTCAATAAACATTTGACAAAATAAATGCATTAATCCCCATTACAACCTTTCTGAAAAATATGTTGCATTATCAACTATATTTTTAAAGTATTTAATTTCATATTAACTACATTTCAAAATGTTTTACCCATAAAAAGGCTAAAGCATTTACATGTGACATTTCTATACAACTTTATTTAAACTATCAAAAGGCTGATTCTTTTTTTATTAAGTAATTCCATAACCAAAGCACTTTTTTTAACCTATTTAAAGTATAATGATGTTTGAGATGAAGTCAAATACACAATATGGTAACTGTATACAAAGTGATAGTAATTTAAATGTGAAGTGATAAGGAATATCTGATATGTTATCTATTTAGTCCAATATTACTATGATTGAACACATATTTAGTCATTGCATTCTGGCATATGAAGTCATTGAGAGAAGCACAATAGGTTTTACTAATTTTATTATTAAATTAGAAAAAATATATTTGTGAAGAGAAGAAAACATTTTTCATGAAAATTAAATCTGAAAGTAATCAATTCAATGGGTTGTTAAGAAGGGAGAACAAATAGATGAACGAAATAGAAACAAAGGCATGGGTACATGGAACAGACAGTGGTCAGAAGAGAGTGGGGTTGAGGAAATGGAAGAAAGAAGGTAAAGAGATTTTAAAAATTATATGGATAACACATACACAAACAAGAGTGTGATGATAGCCAGAAGGAAAGGGGAGCGGGGGAAATGAAAGGGCTAAGGTGGGGGGTAAATGAGGAAGGAAAGAAACTTTGCTTTGGGTGGTAAGCTGAAGATGCAGAGTGCGGATGTTGTTTTCATGATTTGTAAGCTTGAAATCTATGTGGTTGTGTGAACCACTCACCCCAATAAAAATAAAATAAAATAAAGAGAAACATAAAACAAGAAAAAGAATTTACCATAGAGTGTTTTGTTTTTTACTTTGATCCTGAAAACCTCAAATTAAATATATTTCAGTGAAAACATTTCTGTGAAACTATAAGAAGTTTAACCTTTGTTCCCAGATAGTATAACAGGATATTTTATATTTTGAAATATAATTTACTACATTATTTGAAATATCATGTTTACACAATAAAATTAATTCATTTTAAGTATTAAGTTCAATGAGTATTTACGAATGCAAATATTTTGTCTGCAAATATTTTGAAATATTCTTTCACTCAGCAAACTGTATTGATATTAATTCAAGTTGTTCTATATATTAACTTTTTATTTTTCATATCTGTGCATCATTCTAATGTATGTATATTACAAATATCATTGTGAAATTTTGTATTATTTAAAGTTTTGAATATTAGTAATAAATTATTAATATTTGTGAAAACTTTTGTTGGCATATATTTTTGTTTATAAAACATAAATACAATAATTTTGTGTCATATGGCAAGTGCATGTTTAACCACTTAATGTGTGTTGTACAATCTTTGTCTCATTTAACTAACATTCCCATAAAGTAGGAATTTAATATCAATGTAGTTTGTGAAAATGATTTTCCTTATGGATATTCAGCTATTCTAGCATTTTGTGTTGAAAATACTTTCTTTTATTCTCTAGCCACCAATTTAAAAAATAAATTGGCCATATAGGTGTGAATCTATTTCTTTTTTTTAGTTACACTATTGTTGTTCAATTACACTTGTCTGCATACTCTCCCCTCCCCTCCCCCTCCGATCCCACCTTCCTCCCCTGCCCCCACCCTCCCTCTTGGTTCTGTCCATGTGTCCTCCATAGTGGTTCCTGAAAACACTTCCCCCCATAGTCCCCTTCCCCCTCCCCTCTGGTTACTGTTAGATTGTTCTTAATTTCAATGTCTCTGGTTATGTTTTTCTTGCTTTTTTCTTTTGTTGATTATGTTCCAGTTAAAGGTGAGATCATATGGTATTTGTCCCTCACTGCCTGGCTTAGTTCACTTAGCATAATGCTCTCCAGTTCCATCCATACTGTTGTAAAGGGTATAAGCTCCTTTTTTCTCTCTGCTGAGTGGAATTCTATTGTGTCATACACATAAGTTCTTTGGCTTCTATATTTCCTATACTATTCTTAACCTCCCCCTGTCTGTTTTCTACCTACCGTTTATGCTACTTTTTCTCTGTACTTTTTCCTCCTCTCTCCCCCTCCCACTCCCCTTTTGATATCCCTCCATGCCTTATATAAACCCCTTCAACATTTCATATAATAAAGGCTGTGTGATGATGAACTCCTTGAATTTGACCTTATCTGAGAAACACTTTATCTGCCCTTCCATTCTAAATGAAAGTTTTGCTGGATAGAGTATTCTTGGATGTAG
>PVJI01030775.1:0-13370 GCA_004026765.1 Micronycteris hirsuta
TCGTGAAAGGCAAGGACCTATATCCAAGATGACTCTATCCAGCAAAGCTATCATTTAGAATGGAAGGAGAGATAAAGAGCTTCCCAGATAAGGTCAAGTTAAAGGAGTTCATCACCACCAAGCCCGTATTACATGAAATGTTAAAAGGACTTATCTAAGAAAAGGAAGATCAAAACTATGAATAGTAAAATGACAACAACTCAAACTCAACTATCAACAACTGAACCTACAAAACAAAAATAAACACTAAGCAAATAACTAGAAAAGGAACAGAAACAGAATCACAGAGATGGAGATCACATGGAGGGTTCTTAGTGGGGAGGGGGGCATGGGGGAAAAGTACAGGGAATAAGAAGCATAATTGATGGGTACAAAATAGACAGAGGGAGGTTAAATATAGTATAGGAGATGGAGAAGCCAAAGAACTTATATGTATGTCCCATGGACATGAACTAAGTGGAGGACATGCTGGTGGGAGGAGGGGTGCAGAGTGGAGGGGGAAAAGGGGAGAAAAAACTGAGACAACTGTAGTAGCATAATCAATAAAATGTACTTAAAAAACTACTTATTAATAAAGATGTATGATAGCTTTTAGAAATACTTCCTCATTTATTTCTGACAAACTCTGGAGTTGAGCTGAAAAGCTGTTTTCCTGCTTTTAGAGGTAAGAAAACAGAAAGTCCGCTGGCTGGTGTAGCTCAGTGGATTGAGTGCTGGCCTACAAACCAAGGGGTCACTGGTTCGATTCCCAGTCAGGGCATGTGCCTGGGTTGCGGGCTGGGTCCCCAGTGGGAGGTGCATGTGAGGCAACCACACATTGATATTTCTCTACCTCTCTTTCTCCCTCCTTTCCCCTCTCTCTAAAAATGAAAATGAATAAAATCTTTTAAAAAATAAATCTTTAAAAAGAAAACAGAATGTCCCAGGAATTTTTTTGGCGTCAGGCAATGTCTGAATCCAGGGCCATGTCCAGAACTACATTTACTCTCCCACACACCTCTGTGTCAAACAGCTGTCTCTCTGGAGCTATTATCTTTGATACTATTCCATATATTGAAGACCTTATCTGAGTAACTATATTCACTATTTTAAGCTTTGTCCTCTATTACCAGTGTTTGGGCTAAACTTTATTTCTTGCATAATACAGGTGACTTATAGCACGAAAATAAACATCTAGGTCAGACCTGCCAGATATCTTGTAAAAGCTTAATTAGTCAGCCTCTACTATGCACACATACCTAAGATATAAACAAAAATAGTGTCTCTAATAACCTTCAGTCTCTTGGGGGTTCAGTTGTACATTTCAAAGCAAGTTATACATTTTGTTAATTCCCTCTTTCTGTTCAGCCTTTTCATCCTGATGGTACTCATCTTACATTTGTGATCTTCCATCCCTTCTCCTTTCTCATTGCTCTAAATTTTTTCCTTTAATGTTTACTTCCATTAAAAAAAGTCATTTTAATGCAACCCATTACTTCCATTTTTGTTCACTTTTTTCCTTTTATGATATTCTTCTCAATAAAAATCTATATATAATGTGTTCCTACAGTAATGGGAACTAAAATTACTTATCATAATCAGTGATTTTTGAGACTGTTGATGCTATTTATCTCTTGGGTTAGATCATTCTTTAAAGCAAGTTTGCAATAAAATCTGTGAGGCTGAGGTGAAAGGATATTTGCTAGAGATCAAATTATTTCTTGAATATTTTGTGAACTGAGCCTTCATGTATTACCTAAATTTCATTTTTTCTATATAATAATTATAGTAATTGTATAATCAGGGCAACATGCATATTCATAGTTATAAGGAGATATTATCAGAAAACTGTCATACCATCATTCATTATGGTGTTTAGCATGTTTAAACGAACAAATGAGAAATTTAAAAAAGAAAAATCAAGCAAGTTAAAATAAATCAAGCAAGAGGCAACTAGACTATTTTTGGAAATGATCTTGATTTCCTGACTTCAAGATCGATTATAGACAAACTAAAAATTCCAGTATTTTATATCTGCAAAAGCACATTCCAAAATAAATTAGTGTATTCACATTACAATACCAGGGCACAAAGCCACATTTTTATTGATAAAAAATAACATGCAGCCCATTGAGTGAAATTACGCGGTCATGCTTGTGAAACATAATATCGCGATGGCTGGATCTCACAGATGCTGGGTAAACGCCAGCACAAGGCAGTACGCTGCTAATATCCTGTGAAATGTGTTTCTTGCTGCAGTCAAGCTGTCTGTAGACTTCATAAACAAAGATGTTTTGTCAGCAATAACCACACTGTAAAATCGTAGTCTCTAAGACTAGGGTCTCCACATATGCTGTGATTCCATGTATACGAAGTGCCCAGTACAGGCAAGTGGAAAGCAGATGAGTGGTTGCCCAAGGCAGGGTGCGGCCGGGGGCGGGGGCGCTGAGCGCATGGGGAGGGGTGCAATAGCTGAAAGGTGCAGAATATTTTTTCGAGGTGATAAAAGTGTTTTGAAATTAATTATACTGATGGTCACAACTCTGATGTACATTAAAAGCCATTGAAATGTACTCTTTAAATGGGTAAGTATGGGAAATATATCTTAATAAAGTTGATACCAAAAAAAATCTTACACAAAGAGTTTTCCTGCTAAGCACCTATTCCACCCAAGTAAATGCAATGTAAGTGTTTGTTATACTTAAAATAATGTTGGATATCCTTTTATACAAATAAAGGAAGGAAAAAAACTGCAAATCAGTGTATAAGAAAATCAGTCATATATTATTTATTTTGTGCCATTTATTTCAAATGTGTGCGTGCAATAAGAGGGCAGATTCTATGTGGCCGTTAAGATTTTGCTTATGATAAATGTTTGAAATGGGGCACTGAAATGCGAACTGCTCCCGAAATGGACTGGTCCTTGGCTTCTAATGGAGACGGCTCTCCCCTGGGGAGGAAGCCTGTATTGCTTCAGATTCACTCTAGGATAGTTAACCCTTTGTGGTACCACTTTTTCAGAGCAGGATCTGCAAATACCTCCTAGTCAGAATTATGGAGCCTTGGTTTCATTATAGCTTCATTACTCTTGTGTGGTCACTCGCTTATTGCCAGTCAGGAGCTGATCGTTTTGTCTCACCCTTTTAAAAACGGTATCTAGCCACTCCTCTGCTTTAATTTTATGCCCTTATTTAAATCTGATGGTCCATTCAGCCCTGGGCAGTTGGGAGGGGTCTGGAGTTGGGCTGTAAGGAGAGTGGTGGTTTGTCTCACCAGGTACAGTTACTGTCATTTTCTATTGTCTCAGAGTAGTGTATTCCAATGATCTGGTTTCTGGATCATTCAGAAGGCTTCTTTAAAAAGGCAGAGGTCTTTTGCTCAATTAAATTTAGCACACACTGCCCTTGCTCTTACGTATAGTCTCAGAGCCCACTAGCATATTAGGGGCTCTGAGAACAAAAAAAAAATATGTGACTTTATTTAACCTAATATTTCCCAAACTTATGTTTGAGTGACGCCTGGTAACCCTGCACAGAACTCCCCCACTTCAGAACTCACTATGGAAAATGCTGTCCCAAGTCATAATTTGCTCTTCCTCTATGACTTTTTCCCAGCCTTGGCAAATCTCTTTACAATTTTTTTCTTTCTTTCTTTTTTTCCTGAGCACGTTTGTTTTAAGCCCCACTTCAAATTTGCCCTGTTTGTTTCTCTAGTGATTGCCCAGTTATGTGAAGTCTGGATCGCATTAGGAAATGCTGACCATACGGTGCTCTGGATATCTTGGTTCCTTTGCTGGTAGCTCTCCTAAAGCATTG
The DNA here is from genome assembly GCA_004026765.1 of Micronycteris hirsuta. Lineage (NCBI taxonomy): Eukaryota > Metazoa > Chordata > Mammalia > Chiroptera > Phyllostomidae > Micronycteris > Micronycteris hirsuta. The sequence goes on from PVJI01030775.1 coordinate 3,795, forward strand.
TGAAGCCCACAGTACAGCTGGACAGAGCAGTAGGTCTCACCTTACTGTGATTTTATTCCTCTGTGCCCATTAGCTTGTTAACTACTGAAGGTCAAGCATTCTTGGCCCCAGTGCAGAGAATTCCTGGTTAGGGAAGGGCAAGGAAAATTATTGTCCACTCCTGTCTGCAACAAGCCAAGTGTTAATTTTTGGTCGAATGAAGGAAGATAAACATTATGGTCTTGAACTGTCTGAATTCTCTCGTAGTGGCAACTTTCTGGGAGAGAAGTGAGAAAGCCGGTACCACCTCCCCCATCCTTTCCTCTCTCCACCGTTCTCTGCTTGGACCAGCACTGCTGTCTTCCTTATGCACTCACAGATCCAGAAATGTTTGACTCTCCAAATTAATATTACTTATAATTATTTGTAAAGACATCATTAACGGTCACATTCACTTCGTTGGAAAGTTTCTCTTTGTATTACAAGTCTACTCAGGCACTTTTATCCTTACTAAGGCCATTGTTTTTACTGGTTTTGTTTGTTTGTTTATTATCACCAGTCAATGACCAAGTCCTGTTCATTCTGAGATGTTCTGAAACATTCCTCATCATTTTCTTTTACTTTGGGCTGTTGGAGCTGCTACTTAGCTTGTTCTCTGTGGCTTTCTTTTTCTTACAGCTCCCTCCTCCTGGCCCTCAGCAGTCACTTGCCAAAACATAGGTCTGATCACATGGCTGCTTTGCTCCACAGACTTTCCCGCTTTCCTAAATTCCTTTGTTTAACATAGAATTTCCTGCAAAATCTGTCTCAAGTTACTTTGTTCCAACCACATGAGACTGCATAGTTCCTAAACCACAGCCCAGCTAAGGACTTTAAAGGTCCCAAGGCCCGAACACACTGTGGCTCCTCCCACCGTCCCGTAGGTTAACAACACTCATCTGTAATTTGACATTGTAGTGTATGAAACCACACCAAACTTAGGCATAAACTGAAAATCATTTGCAATACTCTAGATTTGTTTGAATTTCTCTCTTTCTGTCCTCCAGCTTCATTGGTGCCCTAAGAAAATGCCCAGTCTGACTATTGGGTATTTTAGCACTGCCCTCAACGCAACTAGGACTCAGAGGTGCCCAAAGCTGACCTCTGGTTGGACGGTCTGTCCTCTTCTTCATCCATTTAGTTAGCTCTGCTTGCCCTTCAAGGTTCTACTCGAATGGAACTTCCTTTATAAAGCTTTCCCTGCCTCTCCCAAGCTATCAATAGACGTTTGGTGTGAACCTTTGTAACAGCACTTGTTCTGTTCCAATAAATTGTCTGTGTGTTAAGATAAATTCTGTGTGTCTGGCTTCCCTGCTCCTTTTCCCATGTATTGTCATTAAATTCTTACAATGACTATATGATATTAAATATTAGGATCCCCATTTTTTACAGATGAGTAAACTAGAATCTGTCACCTGCCTCACACAAGCTATTACAATATTAAGATCTAATGTGACAATGACTATAATTAATTTCTAAAAGACTAAGAGCCATGTAACTGTAAGGCATTATTATTTTTATACATTACTCTGTGTGTGGTAACAAGTGTTCATTTTATGTTTTCTTCTTGACAATAGACGGGATTTATTATTCCTACCTAAAGAAATCCTTTTAATGTTAATTAAAGTAAAATTTTAGGCATGCTGCCATACTCAGGGGTAATGCAAATAATGAGGATAGTCTCTCCCATGCATTTCCGGGTAGTCCTCTCTCCACTGAGCAGGACCCGGGCTCGGGTCTCTGGAGGTGAAAGGCAAAGGCTAAGGCTGTCCCCGGTTATGCCATTTTCTCTCCTTTCTCTCATGCTTCATTTTTCTCACTCTCACTATTCTTTTTCTTTTTTTTAACTTATTTTTTTAAGTTTTTTATTGTTGTTCAATTACAGTGCTCCCCATTTTTACCCCATTGTTCACCCCTGCTCTGCCCACCCTCCTCCCACATTCAGTCCCCCTCCCCCATTGTCCTTGTCCATGGGTCCTTTATATTCATGTTCCTTGACTTGACCCTTCCCCTTCTTCCCCCTGTTACCCCCCTCCCCACTTCCCTCTGGTCACTGTCAGTTTGTTCTTTATTTCCATGTCTCTGGTTCTGTTTTGCTCAGTTTGTTTTATTGATTAAGTTCCACTTGTAAGTGAGATCATATGGTCTTATAAGTGAGATCATATGGTATTTGTCTTTCACCTCCTGGCTTATTTCACTTAGCATAATGCTCTCCAGTTCCACCCATGCTGTCCCGAAGGGTAGGAGTTCCTTCTTTCTTTCTGCTGTGTAGTATTTCATTGTGTAAATGTACCACAGTTTTTTGGCCCACTCATTTACTGATGGGCACTTAGGTTGCTTCCAGCACTTGGCCATTGTAAGTAATGCTGCTATGAACATTGGGGTGCATAGGTTCTTTTGAATTGGTGTTTCGGGATTCTTAGGGTATAGTCCAAACAGTGGAATTGCCAGGTCAAAAGGCAGTTCCATTTTTAGTTTTCTGAGGAAATTCCATACCATTTTCTACAGTGGCTGTACCAGTCTACATTCCCACCAACAGTGGACTAGGGTTCCCTTTTCTCCACATCCTCTCCAACACTTGTTTGTTGATTTGTTTATGATGGCTTTTCTCACTGGTGTGAAGTCACTCTCCCTATTCTTGATGGAAGTTTTTAGTAGAGTTCAGCACATCTTATCCCAGGAAGAAAAAAATTGTGTTATATAAATGTCTGATGAGTGGTGAAAAAAAACATCAGCAGCAATCTTTTAAGTTTATTATGGAAGCATTGTCCATAGAATTTAATCGGTGGCAGTTCAAAACAAGGATTTCTAGCAAAATAAATAAGTCCTATTTTCTTTCTCTGGGTTTTATGTCTGTATTATTGCCAGCCAGTCTTTCAACTTAATCAGTTTCACAGCCAGGCTTTTCCTTAATTAGCATCAGTTTTCATTAGCTATTTTATTATTTACTAGTGATTCTCATTTGCTTTGCTGTGGCCTTAAAATGATCTTGACATTTGCTGTCTTACTATGTAAAAATTTATAGCTAATTTTCAGTGTATACAAGCTAGATTTCCGGTCATTACATTTTTTACAAAGTATACACAGAATCTCTATATCTTAACACTTTCCTTTATATATTTTTTAAAGATTTTATTTGTTTACTTTTAGAGAGAGGGGAAGAGAGAGAGGAATCGAGAGGGAGAGAAACATCAGTGTGTGGTTACTCTGGTGCACACCCCTCACTGGGGAGCCGGCCACAACCCAGGCATGTGCCCTGACTGACGAACCTTTGGTTTGCAGGCAAGCACTCGATCCACTGAGCCACACCAGCCAGGGCCATTTTCTTTATAATTTTATATAAATTACTGGCATCCAATTTATCAGGCTTCCTTATATCTTTATACATATAAATAAGGAAAAAATATATATAGTTTTTATATAGTTTATATATATATATATATATATATATATCACTGTTATGGCAGATCTTTGAAGAAGTGAAATATATTAAGGTTTCATGCTTCTACAAAATGAAAGAATTTAATGGATTTTTGTAATTTGGCTTTATCGCCAAAATGTATTTTAATTTTACACTTTTTGAGCATGTAGTGCCCAAAGTATTGTCAAGGGAGCAGGGAATAAAGTAATGTTTCTGCCTCCAGGTCACTGTACTATGTAGTGAAGAGGAGTTATACGCCTATTTTTTTCACAGACTTAGGCATGTTTTATTTCTAAGTGTGTTACTCTCCCTTTGTTCCCCACTTCTACACAAGACAAAAAGCCACCATCCATGCAATAATATTCTTGTTAAAATTTTGTGTTTAATCATTTGTATGATTGTTTTGCTATTCATCATTTGTGTGATTGTTTTGCTATTCATCCCGTGGTTATATGAGCCTAAAATATGCCAGAAATTCAAACACATCAGTGAACATTACAGAAAGGTTTGCTATACTCAGATGAAAAAGGAAATTTAATAAATGTTAAAAGTATAAAAGGTAAGTACATAACCAATTTCAAGTAGTGATCAGTACTGTTCCTTCAACAATTATTTTTTGAGTACCTACTCATTTCTAGAAGCTGATCTGTAAAATAAGTCACAGGGTGATGGTGAGTAAAAGGGGCGCTATCTCACGCTTGCTGTTTAGGGAAGGTCTGAGAAGATGACATTTACACTGAGTTTAAATGACAAGTAGAAGCAGAAGAGTTTTCTAATCTGAGTCTATGGATAGAATTCAGAATGGGAAACTTGGATGGGAAAAATAATGACATCTCTGTTTGCGCTAAACTTTGACTGAAATTTAGCACTTTCTTTCATTTGAATATAGGCAACACACCGCAGCAGTATTAGCAGCATCTGTTACTTTGTGACCAGTGTTTTCGTACCACATCTCAGTTCTTGCAGGTGCTTTGAAATACTGTCATGGTTTTGAAATTGTGGTACAGTTGTGTGCCACTAACAACATTTTGGTAAATGATGGACCACATATGTGACAGTGCTTCTTTAAGATTATAACAGAGCTGAAAAATTCCTATCACCAAGTGATATCAGAGCAGCCCGAACGTGGTAGGACAACACATTACTCACGTGTTTCTGGTGATGCTGGTGTAAACCAACCTACTGCACTGGAAATCATATAAAAGTATAGCACATACAATTATGTACAGTACATACTTGATAATGATAATAAACAACTGTTACTGGTTTATGTATTTACTATAGGTAATCTTGCACTCTTCCTACTTATTAAAACATTTGCTGTAAGGCAGTATTCCATGTTATGTTGGCAGCAGCCTCATACATCCTGTATTTACTGTCTCTCTTCATTGCATCATTTTCTCTTGTGCTTGATTTAATCTCAAGTTGTTTTGGTGCAGTAACATGTTCTACAGACTCGTAGCCTGGGGGCAGTGGGCTGGACCACAAGCCCAGGTGTGTAGGGGGCTGGACCATCTGGGTGTGTGTGAGTGCGCTCTGTGATGTTCACACAATGAAGAAATTGCCTAAAGACTCAGTTCTCAGAATGTATCACCATTGTTAAGTGACACATGACTATTTTTAACTACTCAGACTTTATCTACACTTCATAGGATCTAGAATAAGAAAGTTTTGTATTGATGGTTTATTATATTGTTTCAGAACAATGAAATGGTGGAGCTGCAGAGAATACGGATGAAGGATGAGATACGAGAATATAAATTCCGAGAGGCCCGTCTCCTTCAGGACTATACTGAGCTGGAGGAAGAAAATATAACACTGCAGAAACTTGTGTCCACTTTGAAGCAGAACCAGGTAAGCTTTAAGAAGTTATTTGGTTACACTCCAGATGGGCCATGGCTTCTGACCACCAAGGTTAAGTCTTCTGTTTATTTCTCAGGAAGGAACCTGTCAAAATTTGCCTTAATCTTCCTACAATATTTATGTGCTGAAATTTCCCAACCCTCTTATTTCAGTTAAGAAATTTTCCAACCATTCTATATTAGCTATAGACTTAGAAGGCAAACCTAGAAGTTGTGTAATTTATAATAAAGCTTCACTGGATAAGAAGAATTTTAGTTTATACATTAGCTCTATGTTAATTGATTTCAGGAGCAAGTATTACGTATTGTAATCAACTTACCTCACAACGTATTAAGAGCCTGGATCTCTAAGTGTGTTTGTAGTACAGGCTCTTAAGTCCTTGAGCTCACAGTGGAGAAAATCAGACTTAAAAGGATTTTTTAAAAAATACACTTCTCAGAAACTTCTTAAAATAAGGGTATTTTTTATGGTTTTTTTTTTTTTTTTTTTGGTCTCTGATGAAGTATGTAGAGGGCTTGAAGCAAATTTACTTGAAGTGCAAATATTTAAAGTGGCCATTACTTGTGATTCCCAAAAATCCTCACTGCGCTCCGCTCCGCACCAGGCAGGAGCGCAACCAGACAGCCTCGCTGCAGAATCTCCAGTCACTGCATGCGGCAGACTGATTTACTCAGGAGGTTAATTTAGGCCGGTATTAGGTATTCTTGAAAGACTGCCAAGGTGTCCTGTAAGGGAGTGTTCATTAGCCCAGGGGCGTTTCGGTGGGGATTTGTACTGTCAGTCTGGCAGATTGCTGTTTACTGCGTTTGCCTCGGCCCTTCCGCCGGTACTCAAAGCATGGGAATCAAATGCTTACCTCAGAAGTTCGGGGGGGAAAAAACAAATAGGAAAATGTGTACATCTCTTTAATTTTAGTTCCTAGATGCAATATGGTAATTTCACAATTAAGTGTCTAATTGATGAATTTGAAATCATTTTCCATATAAAGGACCGTTCGCATTTATTTGCTGACAGTGGGTGCACTGTAGTGTCCCCAGGCCTCCCAATTAAGGAAATGCTGGTTTGGGTTTCTGTTTTTCTCCTACTTTATTTACAGGACTCAGCATCTATCATAAACTCTTCCTAATTAATGAAATATGAAGTATAATAATTTACACCACAGATTTTTTTCAAACAGATGATGATAGCTGGCTTTCAGTCTCAAAACTGGTCTGAATGTTTCTTTGTACTGAAGTTCCCTATACAAAATATGCTCTCCAGCCTGGTTTGATGTTGCTCTCCATGGCAAAGCTATTAGCATTGTAAAATACTTGGTTCAAAGAGCTAGAAGATTCTTTCCTTCTGAAGTTCCCTTTTCCTTATTGATTATTTTCTAAATAATTATTGTTTAAGTAGCACTTCTTACTTCCTTTGTACTCCATGTATACTGGTTTATTTATTTCCCATCCCTCCATTACTGTATAGCAATGGAAGAGAGCCTGGCACATAGAAGGCATTAAATCAGTACTTGTTGAAAGAATAAAAAAATTGTTTTTTAAAAAGTTTCTCTTATATTCTCTCTCAGAGAGGAAACTAAAATTTCAGGTAATTATAGTTAACCAAACCAAAAATTTTAAAAATTTTATTTATTTTTTAGAGAGAGGGGAAGGGAGGGAGAGAAACATCAATGTGTGAGAGATACATTGATAGGTTGCCTCTCACACGCCCCCAACTGGGGAACCTGGCCTGCAACCCAGGCCTGTACCCTGACTGGGAATTGAACCAGTGACCCTTTGGCTCTCAGGCCAGTGCTCAATCCACTGAGCTACACCAGCCGGGGCAACAAACTTTTTCTCTAAAGGCCAGATAGTAAAAGTGTTAGGTTTTGTAGGCCATGTACTCTCTCTTGCAACTGCTCCCCTCTGTTGTGGTAGTGTGAAAGCAGCCATAGATAATATGTAAACAAAACAGTGTGATTGTGTTTCAGTAAAACTTTATTTACAAAAATACACAGTGGGCTGGATTTGATACAAAAGTCACAGTAATATCTGAAAACCCCTGGTCTAGGCTATCAGGTTAACAGGGGTTACAAAATAAAATGTCAATAGTGCAAACCAAATTAATGTGTGTACATGTAAGCTGTCCCACAATCGGGGGGCATTCAGAGGGTTGGCTGAAATACAACAAAGGTTTGCAAGCAGGTGCCCTGAATTGTCCAGGGAAAGAGGAGCGGAAGGTCAGGATGAAGATGACTTTATAGTATATAAGCAGGCCTGGAAGAATCATGATACAAGACTCCGTTATCCCAAGCAATTTCTGTGATTTGACTCTTTTGAATGATTTTATTATGGACTTGTGAAATTCCGTTGATCCTGTACAGCAGAGGGTGTTGGTTGTCCATCAGTATCCATTGCCCCCTTCTCCCAGTGCTGTATCCAGTTTACAACTGGGCACAAGCCTACCCGGAGTAAAGACTATGTTCTTCACCTCCCTGGCCACCAAGTATCATGGGACTAGTACTGACCAATGAGATACGAGAAGTTGTATGGGCAACATTTGGGACATATCCCTAAAGGGAGAAGGTATGCCCCTCCTCTCGTTCCACTGCTTGGAAAGTGATCAAGGTGGAAAACCATCTTAGGCCATGTGGACCAAAACAGGAGGCAGTGCAATAAGATAGAGGGAGCCTGGTTCCTGGATGATCTCATGGAGCAGAGATTTCTACGAATCCTTGACGGACTACCTCCATATTGTTACATGATAGAGAAACAAACTTCTGTCTCAACTAAGTTGCTGTTATTTAGGTTTCTGTTACATCAGCCAAACCTACATCCTAACTAAAACTATATAGAAAACTATTATACTAACTCTTCCAAGATAAGTCATTGCATTGAGATGAAGTGAAGAAGGATGGTGGGGGTGGGGGAGAACGAAAAATGTATAAAAATGATTAAGTCTAAGATTTCTATCTTTTAGTTTTTAAAAATTTTTAAAAATACATGTTTAATATAAACACTAAATTTAAACTGAAACACAGTTAATATTAGTATGTCATCATAATGACATATTATGTTTTTCTACTTTATTTTTATATTCATAATAGCTTATTCAGCAGAGCAGAATTCTGTTGAAACACTATGAAGAAACATCAAAGCACTAGGAAGCACACCTAGGTGCATAAAAAGTATTTCCTCTTTTTAAGAAGATTACAATATAGTTATAGAGATAAAAAAGTATTTATTGAAAAGTGGCCTGTGGTATGTGCTATGGAAAAGGCCCAAAGGAAGCATATTTAGAGTAGAAATCTCTTTTTCCTGTGGACTTTCATAACCAAAAGGGCATTTGTGCTGGCTCTTATTTGATATCATTCAAAAGAATATTACATTGATAACAACAGAATATATACAGGGTTCAGCAGAAGCAACACCATTGAGTGTGGTTGGTAGGGTACATGAATGTGTCACATGAGATGGACAGCAACTTGAACAGCTTACCTAAACTTTCATGATGTGCTTGAGTGTGATATTGTTATGTTACAGAATTACATGCTTATGATTTTGTAATAAAAGATTTTTATGTGATTAAAAAGGGGTGTTATTTGTGCCAGACCCTGTATATTTGTTATTGCATAATTGATATTGTTATTCCAGATTTTGTCCTTAAGCACATATATTTTTTCTTCCTTGTTTTATTCTTAAACATATTTTTGCTTTCTTGTCATACTCTTAAACATATTTATTGAGATGTTCTTACTGTGATCTTTTAATTTATCTCAGGGTATAAAAATTACCTCATTGTTAATAATTAAATAAAATAAATTATTAGTAATGGTAAAATGTTAGTCTGAATAGTCTGATAAAAAAATTACTAAAGAAAAAAAAAATCCCTGTTTTATTAGGTCAACAGTGCCCCCTTTTGACCACTGGACCCCATAAAAGAAATCCTAAAAAAAAACACATTTTCATCTCTGCTAAGAATTGAATTTCTATTTACATAGAATTTCTAAAAACACCATCCTGTGTTACTGTAAGGTTGTATATACTGTGTGCTTTTTATTTTGTAGACTGTTTTGATTTTTTTAATGATTAGATTCTAATGGCACTTTCTTAAGACCCAAATTTTAGTTTTCTGAATCTTCCCTATCCTATCTGATTCAGGTTGAATACGAAGGCTTAAAGCACGAGATTAAGCGATTTGAGGAGGAGACGGTGCTGCTGAACAGCCAGCTGGAAGATGCCATCCGGCTGAAGGAGATCGCTGAGCACCAACTGGAAGAAGCGCTAGAGACCTTGAAA